>JAFJYG010000240.1:0-62622 GCA_017366145.1 Cadophora sp. M221 | reverse complement strand
GGTGGGTTGCAATAGACGGGGAGGGGGAGAGTGTGGCTTGTTGTGTTTTGTGCGATGTTGATGTTGACGTCGTGTTCAGCTGAGCTGGAGCTAGCTAGGGGAGGGGATTGGGGTTGTGTGACGGCGGTGAGGCTGAGGCTGATATTGATGGGTGCGGCTGAAGACTGAATTGAATGGATGTTGCTGGTAGGTAGGCATGATGGGAGGGAAGTCGGAGTTGTCGATTTTTCAAGATGGTATTGTGTCTGAAGATCGGGATTCTTCTTCTGTTGGGAATATGGTGATGGATGATAGGGAGATGCATCTATCTCAAGATCAAACTCGAGCCCGGTTCCGAGACTCTATCTAGCTCGAAGGGGGTGTTCTGTGCTGGGGGTGCACATTGAATATCTTGTGTGGAGCTGATAGAAGGCTTGAAGACAGGTGATTCCGTCGATGTGTTTGTGTCGGAAAAATCAAACTCTCTACCTGTCAAATGTACTACTTTCCGATGTAGACCATAACGCAGTGTTACACTGAACGAAAGAAATCGCAAAGTGGGGAGTTTCAAATGGCATATTGGAAGAGGATGATCCATCCGATGAGGCAGGCAGTGTTGATATTATACATCTTTACATTTCTTTCGTCTATAATCCTCCCTCATAGCCTCATCTCTCTCTCTATCTATCTATCCATCTATCCTTCTACCTGTGTTTCTGTATACCCATCCATGTACTCATCTATCTACCTAACCCAGGATCTTGTCTCTACTGGTACCCATCTATTCCGATCTACCGTGTTTACTCTGTACATCTTAATTCCTGTACCACGTACTCCTCGAGTAAGGGAGGCCCATAAAATGCGTGCGAGGTGTTTACAATTTCGCCTTTGGCACGTCTTGCTTCATCATGATCTCAGCCACGATGCGACGCTGTACTTTGCCCGTTGCTGTCTTTGGCATGTTGTCTGTGAAGTAAACCTGTGGATTCTGTTAGTGATAATTCGAAGAAAACCCAAGTCTAAACTAGAAGGCTGGAAAGAGAAGGGAGAATAGAGAGAGACAAACCTTCTTCGGCACCTTGAACTTAGCCAACTTCTCAGCAACCCACTTCTTCAACTCCTCGGCATCAATCTTCTCCCCGCTCTTCGGTACAATAGCAACCGCAATTTCCTGCCCGTACATCTCATCCGGAATAGCAAAGCTAACAGCCTCGCCTACCTTCGGGTGTCTAGCGAGCACGTTATCCAACTCAATAGGCGAGATTTTCTCGCCTCCTTTGTTGATCAGCTCCTTGATCCGGCCCGTGATAATCACATACCCATCCTTATCCAACTTGCCTTGATCACCAGTGCGGAAGAAGCCATCGGCTGTGAAAGAGGATTTGTTGGCTTCAGGATTGTTGAGGTAACCTTTTGTAACGTTCTCGCCGCGGATGCAAATCTCGGCTTCGGAGCCTTGGGGGACTCCCTTGCCTGCTTGGTCGATGATGCGGATTTCGACGCCTTGGCCTATTCCTACGCTTCCTGGCTGGCGTTTTCCAGGTGGGAGCGGGTTGGAGGTCATTTGGTGGGCGGCTTCGGTCATGGCGTATGCTTCTAGAACTGGGGCGTTGTAGGCTGCTTCGAGCTGGTGGAAGACGGTTGGTGAGAGGGGGGAAGAGCAAGAGCGGATGAAGCGAATCTTGGGCTTGGTTTGTGGAAGTGGGCTCTTCAGGAGAATTTGGTGGATTGTCGGGACGGCTGTGTACCAATTGGCACCGTGGGTGAGGAAATCATCCCAGAATTCTGAGGCGGAGAATTTGAGTGGTACGATGACTGAGCCTCCGCTGTAGAGGGGAGCAAGGAAACCTGCTAAGAGACCGTGGACGTGAAAGAGTGGCATGACGAGCATGGTTCGGTCGGCCGGTGTGAGTTCGTAAGTTGCTTTGATGTTCTTCATCGTCCGTGTGAGGTTCTTGTGGGTCAATGGCACAGCTTTTGGGCGTCCTGTTGTACCGCTGGTATGGAGAACGAGTGCAATGTCGTCTGGCTGGGCGGTCTCGACCTTCTGGTTTCCCTTTCCTTTAAGCTTCCCTTCCTCCTTGACATCCAAGACTACTTCCTGTCCATTCCAGTAGCATTCCGCAATAGCAGCACTGTATTTTCTCGCAGCTCTGACGGCGGGTCCATCTTTGGCATAGGAGCCCTTTGGCACAAGCGCAACAGCAGACTTCAAATCGTCAATGTAGAATTCGAATTCCTCCTGCTTGTATGCCGAGTTGAGAGGGGCTGCAATGCCTCTCTGCCACGCGCTGGCTAGGAAAGCAACAATGAATTCGTATGTGTTTGGGAGAGCTATCGAGACGGCAGCTTGTGGAGTAACTCCTAGCTTTGCGAGCTTCTTCTGGAAGGAGAGGATCTCTGCTGAAAGTTGCTTGTAGGATATGACGAGGGGGTTTGGCTTGGATGGTATGATAATTGCAGTGACATTATCTCCTGCTGAGAAGGAATTGGAGAGAGTCGTAGCCATTGTGAGTTGAGCTATTTGTTGATGTACCGAGTATATTAAATTACAGAAAAGACTGAGGAGGATTCTGAGGGGACTATTAATGAAATTGAAATGTCCAGCAGAGCAATTGGGATCTGGAAGAACTAGCTTCTGATTGGTATATGCAGCACGTAGATTTTGGTCTCTTGCAGAAGTCTGGGATCAACTGACGTCTGATTTCTTCTGGGTGGCTTGCAGTTTGAAGTCTATGGCCTTATCGCCGAGATAGGAGCGCACGGGTAGCTACCAACGCCTACTTAGGTATTCATTGCTGACTAATACACCAATGCATGTGCTTAGCCTCATGGATGAGGCTGAGAGTGAACGTTGAACGGAATTGGAGGGGAGACTCGACAACATCAAATCTCACGTAACAATTTGTTCGCTTTACATGTCGAATCCTAACCAGGCTCCGGTGCCGAGGGGCGGTGGCCTCTCACTTTATGCAAATTTACTAGATCCCGACTCCAGTGCTCCAGGCACAATCTCGAAAGGACCAGTTGTCTTCAAACCAGCAGACGCAACAGATGATAGTTCAGCTAAGAAACCACAAATAGACTCAGGTAAGTGCTCCTTCCTGCTACTTTATTACTTCAGTGAGCTGATGCTCTAATATAGCTGCTCTACGATTCCAACCGACGAAAAGACCGCAGCTGTCGCAAAAGCCAAAACCAAAATCGGCATTTCCCAAATCTGCCCCAGTAGACGCGACAGGTTCGCGCAATGTCTCTACGCCCTCTTCCGCCCCTCCAAAATCAGCGCGACCACCAGCGAAGACTACTTTGGCAGATTGGACGGGTCTGGATGATGACGATGTGAATGGCTTCTATGGAGGTGAGAAGAGGCAGAGGGGCGGGAAACGGAGGAAGAAGAACAAGCCAAGGGAGGAGCACATGGCGATTCAAGACTGGGATGATATCTATGACCCTTCACGGCCGAACAGTTATGAGGAGTACAAGCACAGTGACGAGAAAATACGAGAGGTCAGGGAGTGGAAGGACAGGCTCTATGCGCATAGGATGACCAGGAAGTCCAGCGAGAAGGACAGTGATGAGGAGGAGTATCGTCCACAGATGGGCAGTAAGTCTTCATCTCTTGGGATTGATTTTTCACTTGCTAATGGACTTAGACCAATTTGCCCCGCCTCCAAATTATTCTTTCGCACCCCCTCCTATGGACTCTCCGAAGAAACCTCTTGAAAGTACGGACAGTAATGTGGAGTCAGATACATGCAGCCCTGTACCGCCTCCACCGCCCCCTCCAGAGGATATTCCGCCTCCAGCAGCCCCGGAGCCATTACCAGCAGGTGCAATATCTCGAGCCCCTGTCCGTTACAACCTTCCACCACCACCAAGCGACATACCCAGCTCAGAAGCCGAATTAGCGAAAGCGCTCGCAGAAGAACCAGACGAAGACGAAGCCGAGAACGAGGAAGCCCCAAGATCATTACGACCCGGCCAAAAAGGCTTTGCAGAACGACTAATGTCCAAATATGGTTGGAGCAAAGGCAAAGGTCTTGGTGCTGAGGAATCTGGAATCGTCAATCCTCTTCGAGTACAGATTGAGAAGCGGAAGAAGAAATCAGATGCCGAGGGAGGTGGGTTCAGAGAACCTGGAGGACGAGGCAAGATTATTGGGGGAAAGAGAAATGTTCCTGAGAAGGAAGAGGAGGTTGGAAAATTTGGTCCCATGTCTGAGGTTATTGTTCTGAGGGGGATGGTGAATGGTATGAACCTTGATGAGGAGGTTGAGGGCGCCGGCGATGGTGGCTTGATGCAGGAAATTGGGGATGAGTGCGCTGACAAGGTGCGATGATATTTTTGTCTTTGAGACTTCTGAACTGACTTGATGATAGTACGGTCGAGTTGAACGGGTTTACATCGATCGACATGGTACTGCACCAAAGGTTTTCGTCAAATTTACGAGTCCTCTATCTGCATTGAGGGTAAGTATTCTTACTCACTTCCTGCATAGTTTAATAACATTTTCTAGGCTGTCAATGCACTCGAAGGGCGGATATTCAACGGCAATACCATTTCAGCACTGTTCTATGAGACAGAACGATTCGAGCAAGGTCAATACGACTAGCTGCAGTTTTCCCACCACACAACGGTGACCATAATCAAGCAATCTAGAGTACCAGTTCTTTCACTCGCGCTGCCATGTCAAGTGTTAACTCATCGTCATTGTGAGAAAATGCTCAACTCAAACATGTAATATTGCGAAAAATTCGAGTTGCGAGGCAGCCAGCCAATCGCCTCTTGCACCCAACGCCCATCGCAATGTATTATAATACAAGAAACAGATCTATCATCGTCACAGACACCACTTATCATCTCGAGCTCCCCTCGCCACCTCTTGTCTCAGGCCTCACAACCAAACTACTCACACTGCCGCTCCTACTCCCAGCAGCAGAGCCCTCCTCGGCGCTCCTCTCAAGGAAGCCTGTCCATAGGTCTGCCAACGACTCCTTGTTCGTGGGAGTCTCAGTAAAGTATTCTGAGGAAAGAGAGGGCGTACTTGGAGTACGGTAGAACGGTGACATGGGTAAGCGTAAACTGCTGTTCGACGCACCTGGTCTTGCAAGACCTGCTTGCTCTTTCTGCTCGTCGGTCCAGTTGAGGAGAGATGCTATCAACTGCAAGATCTGAAATTTCTTTGGATCGGAGCGGTCGAGAGCTAGGAAGTGCAAGAAGTGATTGGTGACAATTTGCCTGCAAAGTTAGCATGTACTAAATGGATCTTCAGGGGCCGAGCATACCTGTCAATATTGTCCTCCGGTTTGGCCTTCTTGAGATACCTCAGGGCTTTCGTGAGGTGATCATTGAGTATGATTGCTTCATGCCGTAATTTGCCCACAAGAAGATTCTTCTCTTTAATTTCTTTCTCAAAGGGTACCAGGCGGTCGACTTCAGTCTGTAGCGCTCCTTTTGATGCCTCAGCCTCTGTGGCCCGAGAATCCGAATCTTGGACAATCTTCTTCAGAGATTGGAGTTGCTCTTCGTATGATTCCACCATCTCTCGCAACTCTCTTTTCCGGGACTCTTGAACATCTTGCAGAGCTCTTTGCAAGCCCTCCAAGGTTTGTGACTGACTGTCTCTCTCGGACACAGCTTCCTCGTATGACTCCTTCTGGATCGAGAACTGGTCTTCCAAGTCTTTGATCCTCTCCGCTAAACCTTCTCGCATAGACCTCTCCTCCATAGCGAGAACTTCCCAGTCTCCCATTGCTTCTTTGGCAGCTTCGGCCTCATCTCTCAACTGTCTGGTCTGCTGGACTAAATCCTCCCGTTCACCGACCCAATTTTGCTGGGAAAGGTTGTGTCGGTTTCTCAGACTAGATAGCTCTTTCGATGTTTCGTGGGCTTCTTGCTCTAACCGTTTGACGTCGCCCTCGAGACTTCTGACATTGTTCTGGAGAGACTCATTCTGCGATTCGAGCTCTTCGATTTGTTCCTTTGCTTCAGCAAGTTCCTGTTTATCTGCCTTCAAGCGTTCCCCCAAACTCGACTTGATTGTGTTGATGCGCCCCAACAGAGATTGGTACTGTGTCTCAGCATGATCCTTCGCAGACTCGGTCTCCTCGAGCTCGGCGCGGATAGTTGAAACCTCCTGCTCGTGCTGGCCCTTAATTGCAGAAACCTCCGTCGTATGCTTTGACTCCACGGCTGAAAGCTCTTCCGCATGCTGTCCTTTGATTGATGATATCTCTTCAGTATGCTTGCCTTGTATATCTTCCAGCGCCTTCCGTAATTGTTCCACCTCGATACGTAGAGCTTCCCGTTCTTGTGACATGGCATCGAATCGCACTCTTGCATCTGAAGTCTCGGATTGCTTGTCTTCTGATCCGCCCATTGCCTCGCGCTCCGTTTGTCTGGCCAGTTGTCCTGAAGGCTCGACAGCGTGGCCATTGCTCGCAGAGTCATGATTGTGACCATTCGTTTGCGGTTTGGTGTTCTCTGGGAAACCTGCATCGAGAGGTGTATTCTGCCAACATAGTCAGAGCTTGTGCTTCTCCCTTGATAGTGTTCGTAAACTGAACAGGTGTCATTCGTACCACAGCAGAACGCTCTGAATCCTCACCACCCTCAGCATCTCCATTTTCCGAACCGGCATCCTTTCCATTTCCAGGGATCTTGAGGGTTTCTTCAGCCGTCTTCCCTTTGCCCGCCTTTTTTTTCTTGTTGCTCTTCTTCTTGGGGGCTAATTGGAATGTATCAGCATCAACAAAACTGTTGGGTGAGCGGTCTTAGAGATGATGGGGAAACAAACCTGAAGAAGACGACTGAGAGGGATCTGGAGGTGCCACGGCAGACATAGTTGATTCGAGTTGGACAATTGTCGATGGTTGGAGAAAGTCCAGCGCGGGTCAGGTATTCCTCGAAAGTGACCTGAAGTGAACGTGAACCTCGTACTGCTACCCTTGTGACTTAGCGGCTTGAACCCCTGCATGTTTCGTTTTAGATCACCTTACAGCCAGCCCACTCTCCACCCAGCCCCTCATAGAACTTCAATTTGTATGATTTCGCAAATCCCATAGGTCTACAATGCGGAAGACTACTTAGGTAGGTAGTCTGGTGGTTTTAAGCTTTGTTGTGCACCCGTGACGCCACGGTCAACATTTCCAATCATGGAGTCAAGATGTCCTGCACTGCTACACAGCTCCACAGTCGCGGGACACTCAGTGACTTGGGCGTTGGGCAATAAATGCAACCTCGCAGGTGCGGGGAGCTCCAAAGGATGGTGGACTGATATAACTCACCAATAGTCGCTGTCACTTCATCAATTAAACATGTGCTGATCGATAATGCTGCGTATAAGATACGTCCAATGACAGCATGGCCTACGAGGACGTTGTTTTGATTCATTGCCTCTTGCACTTTCCATAAAAAAGGTCTCTCAATGTCCCATGATTCTTCTATTTGTTTATTTAAAAGATTCTGAGTATTATTCATTAATTTATCATTATGGCCTTTAACGTGGTTGACGTCAGCAAGTATGCCCGATGGAGCCCAGATGTCAAGGCCTCCCATCCGGAGAGGCTGAAGATATTTAGGCTGTTCCAGATATGAGCAAAGCCATGCAGTTGCATAGTTCAACAACCATAGGCATATGTCTGCCCCTATTTCATTTTCAGTTTTGCGAACACATCGAAGGGACAACCAATTGAATATGCCGGAACGCCGTAGGACGAGATGAAGTCCCTGGAAGCCGGTTGCAAAGGTGGTGATTCTGAAGCAGGATAGCTTCATTTCTGTGGGCAAGGCTTTTTGGGAGGATCATATGAAATTGGATCCCTCGCATGGACTGAAGTCTTTACAAGCCATTGGGGCCACCGAACAGACTTCGAAGGGTTACATATCTGGCTAGCAACCTACACACCAGCTGAGGAACGGAGGGGAAAGAACTGAATGTGACGATCATTGCCCAGATTCATAATGGAGGATTCATCGATCCGTGGTTTGTTGCTAAGATAGAAGATAGCATAGCAAGGCCTTATACTTATTGATCATGGAAATGGACGAGGCAACAAGACATTAGGTATTCTTTGAATTCGATAAATTATCAAATATGAAGACATTCCCAAGTAGATACATCACCATTTTATCTAACATGAAATCCTCAAAGAGAGGCCAACGGTCTTCTCACAGCCAAAAGACCCGTCGCCCCCAAACAGAATCCTATATCTCCAGACCTTCCAGTCTCAACCAGAATCTGTACGCACTAAGCGAACCCACCGAAACATTGAGTGAAAACTCGAGCCATCAGCGGGATTATAAAAGGCGTTTCCGTCTAGGCTATTCGTGAATATGACAGAGGCTACAGACAACACGAAGAATACAAAGTAGACTCCATGCTCCATCGCCTACCGCAAGCGGTAAACAATGAGCCAACACAGGATGTATAGGTGAACGCCGTAAGACTGGGGAAAGAAGAGAGGACGGGGTCGAAAAAATTTGGGTTTTGGAGATGGAAAACGCTAGTGCTGTATTTGGAGTAGTGTGATCAGGTGACTTGGCGTGTCTTTCAGCCTTGGCGTGGCGCGCCCCCTTCCAACCTCACTTACTCAAATTACTCAACCTCGCTTCATGCTTCACTTCGAACAAAGAACCAACCTCTTGAAATCTTCGGCATTGGATTAAGTGCCGGTTCCTGAAACCACTTTCTAACCCATTCTCACCCGATACTATTCTACGAAGTCCGATACCCTCAATTGACTTCCATAACTCCTCCCCCCCCCGTTCATTGCGAACAAGATGGACTCTCCCGCCTACTACATGTCACCCACGAAATCCAGAACATCTAGAATGTCCTCCAAGGGAATGGCTGCTACAACAACCAGTGCAAAACCTTACCTGGATAAACCTACCAAGAAACGCAAAGCAGCCCGTTCCCCACCCTCTTCCAACAACAATGACCAGGAGGAACAAGACTTCTTCGCCGGTCTCGCCGCTCAAGAAGCCCAAGCCGGCCTCGAAACATCTAAACCCAAGCGTCAACGCAAGAAGAAGGTCGAAGGCGAGGAACCAGAGGAGAAGCGTCTTAAGCGATTCAGAGTCAAGGCACCAGTCTCATACATGGAACGTCTCCAGCGCGTGACGTCCCAGCGCATGTTCTTGATTGATCGCGAGAAAGGTGTTGGTGGAGATGGTCTATGTCCCGAGGAGAAGTTTGATATTGCGGGCTCTACGGGTAATATTTACCAAGTCACTATTTATCAAGTTCCGAGGTGTACTTGTCCCGATGCCGCGAAGGGTAATCAGTGCAAGCATATCATCTATGTAAGTCTTACCCAGCCCTCAGGTGGTGGTATACTTCCTATATATTAATACCGTACAGATCATGGTCAATGTCTTGAAAGCTCCTGAAGATTTGGCCTACCAGCTTGCACTTCTCAGCACTGAGCTCATTGAGATCTTCGCCAATGCTCCAATTACGCCTCAATCGTCTGACGGCGCTCCATCCACTGCCACAGATACAGGTGGCTCACGCAAGCCAGTTGAGGGCGACTGTCCAGTGTGCGTCATGGAGTTTGACGAGAGCGACAAATCGGACGATATCCTGTGGTGCAAGGGTGCTTGTGGAAATAACATCCATCGCCATTGTTTCGAGCAATGGGCTAGAAGCAAGCCTGGTTAGTGCTTTGCCTTCGAGTTCGATACATGTTGAGAATGGAATTTATGAAACTAACGCAGCACAGGTCCTGTCAAGTGTGTATATTGCCGTACACCATGGAAAGGCGATGAGGATAGTATCAAGCGAATCAGCAAGAGCGGTCAAGTCAACGAGGAGGGATATGTCAATGTCGCTGGTGGACTTGGTCTTAGTGGTCACCGCGATATGAGCACGTATCACCAGTACTGGGTTCGACGTGAGTTTGGTGGTGGCTACTATTAGGCGGCTTTGAGGATTGATGAGAACGTGATCTTGTGAACCTAATGTGCTGGAAGAGATTGGGACAACGATATGGGAGGGATGGCGAGAAAGGCGTTGCTAGAGGATACCCATCTGCTTTCAAACGGAAGGGCGAGGAGTACGATATGTGCGCTTCGGAGTGACAACACCTGGGATAGCTCAACTAGCTGGGCATCCAACCCCAAGTATATCACAATTGCAAGGCCTTGCAGGAAAGAGACAGGAGGTAGGCGAGACGAACTCTTGCTGATGACCAACGCTATATTCCATTTTTGATATCTTTTTAAACGCCAGACTTTTGAATTAGTATTTTAATTAGACACGCAGCCTACCACGTAGCTCGTCTCGGTCTCAATGCCTGTAAAAGTAGTTGAAATTGAACCATTCGAGGATCCAGACAAGAGGCCACCACCTGAACAGAGACTGGGGCTTGCGTTCCGAGCTAGCTTCTCAATCCAAGCGTGGAAGTGTGCCAAATAACAGATTTAAACGATCTTGCCCTTATTGACAACGAAGCCTTCCAGTGCAGCTAGAAGCAGTCAGTAAACATATCCAACTCTCGCTTCTCAAATCGACATCACTTACAAATAGCAGCCCAAAGCCTATTCTCCGCCTCTGGGAAAACCAAACTCCTAGGACTATAAAACACTTCATCAGCAACCTCCTCAGGATGCCTCGGCAAGCAATGCATGAACTTCCAGCCCTCCTTTGCACCGCCCCTCTTCGCCAACTCGTTCGTGATCTGGTACCCCGCGAAAGCCTTCAGGCGCTTGGCTGTCTCCTCTTCCTGGCCCATCGACACCCATGTGTCAGTCACTAGGATATCTGCGTTCTTGATAGCTTCCTCAGGGACGTTCGTCTCGGACAGCTTGCCTGGTGATACCACGCCTTCGGTGGATGAGAGGATGATATCGCGCATGCGAGAGGGGATCTCGTAGCCTTTTGGCGCCGCGACGGAAATATCCACGCCCAATTTCAGAGCACCTATCGCAAGGTCGAAAAGAACGTTATTAGCGTCTCCGACCCACGCAATCTTCAACCCTTCTAGACCTAGACTTGCAGCTTTGTTGCCTGACGAGGGGGAAGAGGGGAACGCTTCGTGGATGGTGAGGAAATCGGCGATGGTTTGGAGAGGGTGATAGTCTTCTGACAGGGCGTTTATGACGGGTACAGAGGAGTGCTTTGCTAGATCTGCGACGTCGGAGTGAGGCCCTACGCGGGCCACCATGCAGGATGTCATGCTGGAGATTACGAGGGAGGTGTCGTAGAGAGACTCGTTGACGCCGAGCTGGATGTCGTCTTTGCCTAGGAACATTGGGTGCCCGCCCATGGTTGTGACTGCTGCTTCGGTAGAGACTCGTGTGCGTGTTGAGCGCTTGTTGAACATCATTGCTACGGTCTTGCCGGAGAGGGCTCCTTGTAGGTTGCTTGGGGTAGAGCCGGATTTGATGGCTGTTTTCGAGGAGGAGGCATTGCGGACGAGGGTGGCGAGTTCGGTGGGAGTGAGGTCTGCGATGGAGAGAAGATGGCGAGGCGCGAAGGGGGAGCTGAGTGGTGTTGCTGGTGAGGAAGCCAGGGAATAGCTGCGTTTAGATGAGGACTTGGAGAGCTGTTGGAGAGCTGCTCGAGCTGGGCGGAGGTGGGCCGTGGAAGGCATCTTGAAGAGTCAATTGGATGGATTATGCTTCAATTGACAAAAGCAGAGAGAGATGAAAAGAAGCAGGGCAAGATATACTTGTGGGAGCTGTGAGTCAGAAACAGTGGAAGTGTAGAGTGAAAAGTTGAAGCGAAATACCTACGGCGGTAGTTGAAAGTCTCGTCACGAAATTTTGCTGCATGTGAGTCTTTGAGTCTTTCGTCGTCCCATGCAGCTGCAGAAGGCGAGGTGGGATGCTTGCAGGCCGTTCTTTTAGCGTGCTGAATACACCCAATGATCGGCTGCGAATGGCTTCACTGCGTGGCAGGGCAGGGCAGGTTTCACCGTTTCAGGAACGATGGCAACTGTGAGAACAGAGAGACTTTCTTATTTTATAGCTTGATTTCTCTCCTACATACTTACTTATATATGATATCTAAAACCTGAAAATAATCAAGTCCACAACGCAGAAAAGTCTAATTACTTGTCCTCGCCTTGTCGTCCTATTCCAAGTTCCTTTATCCATCCCATCAACAAGCTCATTCAGTATCAGCGCCAAGGAATAGGTGGCAAGCTAAGATAGGCACGACGCAATCAAGCACCCCAGCCTCAGCGACTCCTCCGTCTCCATCACCTCAACACACGACACCCAGCTGTAGCTCACGATCACAGCCTTTAGACACTCACATCACTATTTCGAGGGCGCCGGGCGTCAGCAATACCATCCGGACAGCGTCACGACCCCGTATCCTCAACAATGTTAGATAATCCCTCGTCACCGCTGCTACGGCCCAGCAGCTCCTCACGACCCACCTCCAAGCACTCCCATCAATCCGGGGAACCCGTCGAGAATACCCCTCTATTATCACGAGTCGACAGCGCTCCAAGATACGACGGGGAATCAAGTCATGAAACAAGCAGACGGCCATCGCCTGCAACCAGATCATTACGCACGATCCAGAATGGCGGAACCTCCATCAGGTCGACGAAGAGCGATCGTCGCTGGCCGACTTTCGTCGCTATTACCTCTCTAGGCCTTCTCGCCGTGATCATCATACTCGGTGCTTTCTTTGCTCCGGCAGTGGTGGAAGAATATGCCAAAGAGGCGCTTGTTATCGAGCCTACGAACCTCTCGATAGACTCGTTTACGGCTAGTGGGGTTAGAGCCCGTGTACAAGCCAACTTCCGTATGGATGCTTCGAGAGTTGGAAACAAGAATGTCAGGAACATTGGCCGATTCGGGACTTGGATTGCTCGTAAAGTAGAGAGTCAGTCTTCAACCGTCCAGGTCTACTTGCCGGAATACGGCAATATCCTCCTTGGGACGGCGGCTGTCCCGCCTGTTGTTGTTGATATTCGGAACGGCCATATCACTGCTATCGACTTCCTTACAGATCTCGAGCCTGGAAATATCGAGGGCATCAGACAGGTTGCGAATGACTGGCTCGAGGGTCGCTTGGGTGAGATCAGAGTGTTGGGAAAAGCCAATGTTGGTTTGAAGTCTGGATTGTTCCCTCTGGGAACCCAGTCCATCTCGGAATCGCTGGTTTTTGAAGGTCAATCTCTCTACCGTTCCTTTGCGTCGTTGTACCTTGGCGAGAAGACTTTGGCTTGAATGGCTATTTCACCAAATATTAGTCCGTAGTTGGGGCTCAAATGTAGTCTAATAAGTTTATTAGACCTGCGAGGGTCCCACTTATTACTTACTGTCATGGGTACGGGTGTGTACATGAACAAACCAGCTAACTCCCTTTTCAGGCAATGACCTTCCAGCTATTCCCCAGTATAACATTACCCGCCTCAACTTCCGGGAAGTACCCATTTCTACGAGTGGTCGCCGTGGTATGGCTGCAGATGTCTCCTTGGAATTAGCAAACACTTACCCCGTCAAACTTACAATCCCACCTCTTGGATTCGACATCCTTGTTGAAAGTTGTAATGCCGATGACAACTACATTAAACTCGCTGATGCTACGACTGGTACCATCGATGTCGAACCGTATTCTGATGTCAAAGTTGGTGTTGGTGGAATTGT
The DNA here is from genome assembly GCA_017366145.1 of Cadophora sp. M221. Classification (NCBI taxonomy): domain Eukaryota; kingdom Fungi; phylum Ascomycota; class Leotiomycetes; order Helotiales; family Ploettnerulaceae; genus Cadophora; species Cadophora sp. M221. The sequence goes on along the minus strand of JAFJYG010000240.1, from coordinate 49,029 downwards.
TCGAGCACTACCCAAGACTCTTGTTCAGACTTGCCCTCATTCTCGCGACTCGCCACTAGATCTTCTACTTGGAAAATACATCCATGGCAACGATACCACGATTTTCGTACGAGGATCAAGTGCACCTGATCCAGATACTCCCGATTGGATCACCAAGATCATCTCAAGTGTCACTGTTCCAGTGCCGTTTCCCGGCCACAGTTTCGATAATCTAATCAAGGAGTTCTCTCTTACAGACACTGAGTTCTTCCTTCCAGATTCTTCAGCCGAACCAGGATCCGACGAAGCAGATCCTCAGATTTCAGGAACTATTGTTGTGACCGCTGGATTGCCCAAGGAGATGAACTTCGGAATCAACGTCACACGGGTACGAGCCAATGCCGATGTATTCTACAAGGGCAAGAAGCTTGGTGTTTTGAATCTGCACAAATGGCAAAAGGCACAATCGGAGAGAATCGAGCCAAAGGATGGAGAGGATGCCGCGTTGAGAATCGAGTCCCGAATCGAACATGCACCTCTGAATGTCACCGACGATGATGTCTTGACAGATATTTTGATGTCTCTTTTCATCGGCAGCCGAATTACGCTTAAAGTCGTAGCGCTCGTTGATGTTGAAGTCTCCACTGTGTTAGGGGAGTTTGTTATCAAGAAGCTCCCTGCGGAGGGAGTCGTCCCTGTGAAACGTTAGAAACCGTTTAATTAGTCAGGTCGACCGCACCGAAGCTGACGAGATTTTTTTGCAGCGATCTCTAAAGGTGGCGATTTCAAACATTTCAAGCCTCAGGTGGGCGACTTGAAGGTTTTGAGCACCAGCAGGACCTCTCTAAACCTTGAAGCTCGAGTCAACTTCACAAATCCTACCGAATACAGCGCGCAGATACCCTATTTCAACATTCACATTTTAAACAATGGTTCCATCATTGGGGACGCAACAGCAAACAACATCACAGTCACTCCAGGAAATAACACAGATATATTGGTTCAAGCGACTTGGGATCCGACTAAATTTGGCGGCAAGAGAGCAGCGAAGATTGGGCGAGAGCTACTCTCGCAATACATCTCTGGATTCAACACAACTTTGACATTCCGGACTCACAAGGATTCCATACCACATCAACCAGATCTCGGCGAAGCACTTAGTCAGTTCAGCATAGAAATTCCCACTCCGCGACTCTCGACCAATGGTCCAGACGGCGACAAACCTCACTTCATAGACGACGCGACTTTTCATTTACTATCGTCCACCGCGACGTTCACACTCATTTCACCTCTTCAGTACAGCACCATCTACATCGAAAACATAAACGCTACTGCTTTCTACAATAAAACTGAACCGGTTGGCCAGATCCTCTACGATCTCCCCTTCAAAGTTCCCCCTGGATCTAGCGAGTCGCCAAAACTGCCAGTTGATTGGTCCTTTGACTCTGTTGGATACGAAGCATTGAAGAATGCTTTGGGAGGGACTTTGAAATTGGATGCCAAGGGAACCGTACAGATCAAGCTGGGGCAGTGGAAAGAGACAGTCTGGTATGTTGGATCTGGCATTGGTGCCAGTGTGAGGTTTTGAGCAGGACAAAACGAGTAATGGATCTACGAGTCTAATGTAAATATGGGGTTTTGGCAAGTGAGCAAACAGGCGTATGGGAAGGGAATGGAACGGAGCAGGCGTTATTGAGAAACCGGCGTGAACTCGATTGTATAGAATACATAGAAGCAGATCTTTTCTGAATCAATCTATCCTCCACGTGTCTTTTAGTGTCTTTCACCAGCTGCTTGCTCAAATAAATACATGGCGGGCGCGATCGAGATGAGGAAAATAAGGACGCCAACTCCATATTCAGAAACCGAAATTTGATATCCACGTGAGTAGAATGATAGAGCCATTTCTAATTTATCCTGGAGGGAGAACGCTGGCGTCGACAATCTCGTCGGCGTCTTTGATCAGCTCGGCTTCGTTGGGGCCGTAGAGCGGAGAGCGGGGGAGGGCCATGAGACCTGTTCGTGCGGATTCGAGGATGCCGAAGGGGGAGATAAGCTTCATGAATGAGTCGATTCGGCTGGGTTTTGCGGAGCTGTTGTATTTTGTTAGCAATTGTAGAGAGAGTATAATGCCATGTAGAGTTAGTGTAAGGACAGAAGAGAAAGCACTTACACCTCCACAATACAGCTATTCGTGCTGATATCCAAGACCTTTCCACCGAACTGATGAGTGAAGTAGGTGATGGACTTTAGATGCTCATGCTTCAGTCTCAACGCTTGACTCAGAGCCAACTTGCTGGGGTGGAAATCATTTGACTCGGAATTCCGCTGAGCCCATTCTTCGCCCTCTGCAAGCTCCTCCTCACCACCCGTAATCTCCCTGTGATGAGCCATCAGCTCCTCGAAGTACTCCGGGCCTAGAATATTGATTTTCGCGAGGAGCAGTTCACGCTGAACCAACGGCGCTGACGTGTAGTCCAGGACAGCCCAGACGGGTACTAGATCCTCCAATTGGCGACGGGCTTGCTCGACAACGCCGTCTTGACCAGAGAGTACGATTGTCATACGGGATAGATCCTCAACTTCGGTGTTGCAGACGACGAGGGAGTCGATGTTGAAGCCGCGTGCGGCGAGGATGCCTGATACGCGGGAAAGGACACCGGGCTCATTCTGGACGAGGCAGTTGAGGATGTGTCGTTTGGGCGGTGCGCTTGAAGGTGAGGGTGTCTCGTAGAGGATGTTGGAGACCGCTGCTTGGGCGGACCAGGAGGGCGGTGCGTCGGAGGTTGGGAGGGGGTAGATGCGTCTGTGGAGAGCTTTGTATGCGAGTGCTGAGGTTGAAGACGCTGTTGATTCGGAACGGTGGTGGTGGAGAGGGGTGAGCAGCGATGATGAGGTTGATGCCCTGGAGGACGGGCGAATTGCGCGGGTGGGGAGAGCGAAGAGGGCTTTTCGTGAGGCCATTGTGAGGGTTGGGTGGCCACTGAAGGCTGGTGGTGTTGTTGATTGAGTCTGCCTCCCTCCTATCTGGCTCAATTGAGGGAAAGGTAGAGAAAGTGAAGTCGGTGACTCAAGGGCAAGCAAGCAATCAGAGCAGACAGACAGAGTTGTGAGGATGGGTGAAGCGAGACCGCAGCTCTAGTGAATAATTTCTGTGCTAGCGTGAGAGTCCCCAGACTTTTGCAGTGCACGGTGGAGCTTCATAGGCCCGGCTACCGGCCTGAACTTCTTCGAGCTAGAACACCAAGCAGACCCCTGCTCGACTGCAAATATCTCAGCCTCAAGTCAGCTACTGTAATCTTCGAGGCAGAGACGCAGACACTAGAACAGTTCTCCACTCGACACACCACGTTCGCTCTCGCAGAGCAACATTCTTTGCGACCTTATCGCTAGAGTCGCGTGCACTTATTCCCTTGTTTATTGAACATCGCAATTCCCGCGATGGACGATACAGAGAGACGGACGGCGAAGCGGTCGCGGTTTGACCAGAAGGAGCCAGAGCACAAGAGACCTTCGAGGTTCGACAGACGATCGCGCTCTCCTCCAGCTGTCAAGCCTGAATCGAGACGCAGCAGAAGTCCTCATCCAAGAGCTTCTGGTAGTCCCGCGCCCGAGTCCAAGAAGACCTCTGCGGATCCAGCGGCTGCTGCAGGTACGAAGCGCAAATTCCTCACTACTCTATGCGCCATCCGCTGACATTTCAATTCTAGCTGCGGCTGCTGCCAAAATCAATGCTCAGATTCAGGCCAAGAAGGGGATCCAACATGTCGACGTTCCTCCTATTCAATCTACCCTAAGTCCAGGTGGGAAAGCCGCATCTCCAGGTGCTTCGGGATCAGGCAACAGCGCAGCCATGGTCAACGGTGAAATGTATATCGCAGACGGCGACTACATACGCGATATCGAGGTCAACGACCTGCGCAACCGCTACACACTGACCAAAGGTTCTACACAAAAGATGGTAAATACTCCTTGTGTTAATATTCCACTGATACATCAGGCTCTTCTCCACCTCGATATAGCAAAGTTTGCAGCAGACAGAATCCTTCATTCCCATTTCCTCATTTTTCCAGTCCGAGCAAGAGAGAAAAGTATTCTGTATTCAAGACTGCGAGATGCATAGAAAAGACACTTATTTTTTGTATTGGGGATTTTCAAGCTTACCTTCAAGCGCTATAGCACTACTACTCACTACTAAAAACCCCTCATTGGCATCTGCTGACTCCCGCTGCGTGACATCTAGATCAAGGAAGAAACCGGTGCTGGTACGCTATACCTACCTATCAACTTAACATTTTATAGAGCTATCATGTTGACTTTTTAAGATGTCACTACGCGTGGAAACTACTATCCGGACAAGAGCATGGCTACAGCCGCTGTGAGTACATTTATATTTCTGTCGAACGAGTCTACTGACATGGTGCAGAATCCACCTCTCTACCTCCACGTCACGAGCACGTCCAAGCAAGGCCTCGAGCAAGCTGTTGCCAAAATCGAAGAACTAATGCAACAGGAACTCCCGAATCTCGTTGATGAACGTCGCTTCAGACGCAGAGAGCCAGAGCAAGTTGAGAGAGATGAATTCGGCAGAGTATGTTGCAACCAGAGCCACGAAGAATTTTAACTGACTTTCAACAGCGTAAATGGCCAGAGGAGAAGATCCCTATTGACTTTGAACCAGTCCCCGGTTTCAACCTCCGTGCTCAAGTTGTTGGTCATGGCGGTATTTATGTCAAGCATATCCAACAGGAAACTCGGTGCCGTGTACAGATCAAGGGACGTGGTTCTGGATTCATGGAGCATGGCACTGGTCAAGAGAGTGACGAGCCTATGTACTTGCATGTTGCGTAAGTTTTGAAATATTCCTCACTGGATGCTTTTACTGACCCTGAACAGCGGACCTGATCCAAATGAAGTCCAGAAGGCCAAGGAACTTTGTGAAGACTTGCTGAAGAACGTTAGAGAGCAGTACGAAGAGTTCAAGAACCGCCCACAACCTCAACGTGGTTATGGAGGTAGTACCGGATACGGAGGCGAGCGAGGCTACGGAGATCGTGCTCCTGACAGATCTCACCCTTATGGTGGCCGTGACCGGGACAACAGCGGTAGCGGTAGCTATGGCGGTGGTTACAACAACTCACCTGCGCCGCAATCAGGTGGTGCTATGAGCCCAACTACCCCATCCGCTCCTGGTGCCGGAAGTCCAACTGCAGCTGCTGACTACGCAGCCCAATACGCCCAGTACTATGCAGCACAAAGTCAAGGAGGCCAGGATCCATACGCAGCGTATGGTGGTTATGCTGCATATGTCCAGTACTATCAAGCCTATATGGCCCAGGTCGCCGCAGCTCAGCAACAGCAGAGCCCACCTGGTGCTCCTGGTTCCGCCCCGCCACCACCACCTAGTGAGGCTCCTCCACCACCTCCTGGAGGTGCTCCTGGAAGTGGATACAACGCTGTAAGTTTTTTTTTTTGGCAAGGTAAAGTATCTTGCATTACTAACGAACGACAGGTTCCTCCTCCACCAGGCATGTAACTCGGTTTGCATCCACGTTGATTTTTCTTTTCCCTCTTCGCATTTCGAAATCTTGCATTGCACTGGTAGGGTGGAAAAACGGGCAGGATATCTCACTCAATATGAAACAGGTTCTCTCTCTCATTCTTCACACGGAGCCGATGACAGGAAACGCAACAAACTCTCAGTCAATAAGGTCGATTATAGCCAAGGCGTCTGCCCAATCTTTTGATTCTATTTCGGGCTCTTCTTCGTCCTTGTCCTTGAATGTGAGCCGTTGTCCATAGGAAATGCACAGCTCTTCTCCAGCCTTAATATCCCGAAGCGTGATGTATGTGACGAGTAGGTTCTTGATGTCGCGATCCCAGCCGACGTTTTGATGCATTGTCGAGTGGTTGAACATGCTTCCAAGTCCAAGAATGACTGCTTGGGTAGTGGTTGGAGCTTTGACACCTTGAGTGTTCGCTCCAGCAGGAGGAGTGTATGGCCAGTTGCTGCTCCATATTAGTTATGTTGAGCTTCCTCCTTCCTTCCAATCAGGTGATACGAACTATGTGTAGTTGAACAGCATTGTCTTCTTCACATGCGTCTCATTCTCCACGGGATCCAGCACCAAAACAGGAGAAACTTCAAGAATTGTCCGTCCTGGAATGTCCGTACTAGCAAAAACACCTCGTCCTATGCCCCCCAATCCATTAGCGAACGAACATGAGAGAAACGACCTCTACCAGTGAAGAACTGGGTAATGAAGAGGCAAGGTCAATTAGCCACACCTTTCGGCGTATCCATCACCAGAAGTAAACCCTCCGCCCTCTTCAATGGGATCCCAGCTTCCAGATTCTGTACCCCCTGCTTCGCATCATCCTCCATCTTAGCCATATTCGGATGCACCATAAACGCCCTTGTACGTATTAAGATATTCGGAGGAGGGGTTCAGTCCTGTTGATTTTTTGGAGTTTGGAAGCGGTGTGGATCGGCAGAACGAGGCTACGACTACGACTTGCAACTCATTTCAACCTCATCTCGTTTTGTATTTGCTTACTCTCGAGCTTACAGTCCATATCACACACGTTAATTTATGAAATATTTGACTTGGTAGCCTACAGTCTGAGATAATACATGACCTAAACCAACCACAAAAATGTCACACCAACGTGGCGGCTCCACGGTCGACAGTATCAAAGAGCCCCATTCCATCTCCCTCAAAGTCTTGAGGTATGCCCCCTCCTCCACAACTCCCCCTCTCTCTAACAATCCCCTCAGACTCTCCCGGCCTTCCCTCTCAATCCAACATCCCCTACCAACGCCTTCGCCCTCGCCAACAATCTCCCAATCCAGCTTCCCCACCCCCTCAGCCTCCCTCGCCTACCCCTCCTCAAAACCCGACCCCTTCATCCTTTCACCCCTCCTCACCCTCCCACCAGCCTTCGGCTCCGCCTACGTCGGCGAGACATTCTCCTGCACGCTCTGCGCCAACAATGAGATCCTACCAGGCTCCTCCTCCGCCTCAAAGATAATCACAAATGTGCGCATCGAAGCCGAGATGAAGATTCCCAGCTCCGGCATGCCTATACCTCTCACACTAGGACCTGAATCGAGCCCAACCAGTACCAACGACAACGATAAATCCGAAGGGGAGAGCGAGGGTGAAAAAGACGCAGAGAAAGAAGCCGAGAAGAACCATCAAGGAGTTGATCTCGAACCAGGAAAGAGTCTCCAGAAAGTCGTCAATTTCGACCTGAAGGAAGAAGGATCCCACGTCCTAGCTGTCACAGTAACGTACTCCGAAACAACACCTACCAGTGGCCGGATACGCACGTTCAGGAAACTATACCAGTTCGTATGTAAAGGGTGTATGGTAGTGCGCACCAAGACCGGAGCATTGCCTTCGGGATCCGGGGAGAAGGAGGGTAGGAAGTGGGCGCTAGAAGCTCAGCTAGAGAACTGTGGTGAGGAGATCATCACCCTTGATATGGTTGTTTTGGAGACTAGAGAGGGGTTTAGGAGTCAGGGGTTGAATTGGGAGGTCGTTGGGCCTGGGGAAGTGATGGAACGACCGGTGCTGATGCCGGGCGACGTGCAGCAGGTCTGTTTTTTGGTGGAGGAGGTGCTTGGTGGCGAGAATGTACCGGAGCCGGTGGATGGGAGATTGGTTTTTGGAATCTTGAATTTGGGCTGGAGGGGCACGATGGGTAATAGAGGCTTCTTGAGTACAGGTGCTCTTGGGGCTAGGTTGAAATGAGGCATTAACAGGATTCGTTATAATACCGGGGTCTTGAGGTGCTTCAGGCCTGGGTGTCTCGGTGGATAACCTGATCATGTATGGGATAGATGACAGGGCGTCTCTGATTTCTAGCCCTGTGAGCTGGAATGGGTCACTAGGCCCACCGAACCAGCACCAACGCAGTCCAAGTCGCAGGCCTAAGACTTCGTGGATTGGAAGTCACCAGAGACACCAGAAACATGACGAAGTGCAAGTCGGCCACACGCAAATATTGAGATATCGCGCCCGTGGTACACTTGATTACTTCGGCTGCGGTTCTACGAGATCCGATCTGTAATGCAAGACAAGACAAGACAAGCGCCATGATCTTAGATAGTAGAAGATCGCAATAAAAAATAGACAGTTTCAATCTTCCAGATAGCAAAAGGTAGTGCTATCATCAAATGTTCTCTAGCCTTGGTATTACATTGATCGTTGGCATCAAACACGCCGCCCATTCACGGGAGACTTCTCAAAGATCACTTCCCTCAACAAATCCTACTGAATGCCAGTCAACATAGTTCTTTCCACTTCACTTCCGCTTCGTTCCTTTGGGAACCACTTCGACTCTCTTCCTCATCTCTCTCCCCCGCACTCCACTTCGAGACTACATAGCCAGTTGTCTTCCTTGCTCAGCTCCTTCTCCTTCCCCTTCCCTGTTCCCCTCCTGATGCTTAGGATGCATTGGGGGGCTTGGCTTATCATTGCAGATGAGTTTGGTTGGAGAAGATAGCGGGAAAGAAGGAAAATAGCCCTCTTTATCAAGTTCAAGATCTGCAGGCTCTATGGCTGAAATATCTGAGCCTGTCTCTGATAGAGATGGCCAGTAAACATCAGCGGCACCCGCCATGCCCACAACACGCTGGAGAAACCATTGCAGCTCGAGAAGTTTGAAGCTAGGCAATGGCTTTGTATCTGGGTCGTCGGTGTGAAGCGTGAAATAATCGCCAGATCGAATTGCACGAGCGTTCTCATCTCCCTCAACTTCCCTCCATAACCGAACAGCACCAGGTAAGATGTCCGTATTCTGACTAAGTCCTTGGGTCGAAAATGGTGTAGTCAAGAGACTCATTGCTGTTTGAGTCTCTTGTTGTTTTTTCTGCCAAAAGAACTGCACTTTCAAGGTGGTCTTATCGCAAGAAATGGGTTTGAGTGCAAAGGCTCCACGGGCCCACAGATTATGTGCACCACATGACAATGTAATGAGGTTATAGGCACTTTCTATACCCGTGTCACATAAGCCCGATGGAAAAAGTTCTGCTTCCCAAGCTGCAATCTTCTCGTGAGGCCAGAAATTCTTCAAATGACTCCAAAAGATATGCCGTTGCCCAAATTTGTCTGCTTCCTGGTGTGAAATTGAGTGGAACGGATATATGTGAGCAACTTCCACCGAACCATCACCTGTTAAGATACAGCGGAATTCGTCTCTTTCTGCAGCTAAGTCCCTAGCTTTCCGGTTTCGACGTTGTGTTGCTGGTGAATCTGAAGTCTTTTGTCTCTTTGTAGATGGAGCAACAGGTGACGAGCTTGAACGAGACAATGCTGATTTCTGTGGTGTTGTATTCTTCGGTGTTGAGGCCTGCGATTGTGCTTTAGGAGGAGATGGACCCCCTATAAGTTATCGATATCTAGAATAGAATAGCAAGGGTATTTTACTTACAATAGTGGGCCATTGTGTAGGTTTGTAGAGTAAGGCTACTGAGAATATTGGGATATTCGCGCCCGCAATTAACTAAGTTCTGGAGGGCATCGAGGTGGCAGATTTGGCATGCAGCCCAAAAGTGAGGCGGCACGTCGCCGATTGACTCCTGTAGACGCTCGAGCAGGGCGTTACGTTCTGGACTGGGGAGGTTAAAGTCTTCCATTATCTTGATGTGTGTGTATCGATTTCTAATGGTTGATGGTTAAAGGTCCAAGAAGATAATGGGGTCGGCGCGCTTTGTGCGCAGCAATGCACTAGCGGCCACATAGCGCGTTTCCTAGTATGCACATCTGAGGTAATTGTGGAGAGCTCTTTCCCACATTCGAGAATCGTATCTGGGGTCGGACTGCTTGGCATCTCTGGAAAATCCGAGGGGAGCTCAGGCACAAGTGGTTTTCTAGCAGCGATTGCCTTGGTCGACGCCTCCCGTTTCTCGAGGTGTTTCTTGGCCAATCTTGCAGCAGTTGCAGCGAGGGGATCTGCAGGTAGCGGAGAAATTAGCAATTGACACAATCTTGATGTCTCGAGGAGAAGATACACCATGTCATGAAATATGATCTTGAGACATTTCAAAAGGGAAGTTCTGGTCTCTCCCAATACCTACTTTCCATGATAGAAGGTCGCTCAAAAGAAACTTCGATGGGTGGTCTGAGGTGTGCGTTTGGATCGACGATGTTCGCAAAGTATTCCTTCTCGCGTGCTGGCGATGGCTTGAATTTCACCATGACTGGATGTTGAATCTGGAGAAGAGGATAGTTATAACTGCGCTCGGAAAGCTTGAGCCTCGAGTCCTGGGCTTCTTCAGATGTGGGAAAGAAATGGATGTTGATTGCGTCGACAAAGTAGAAGAGGAAGCTGTGAGCTTGTTTTGTTGATGCAGTCTCTGGGCTGTGGATTGGTCCATGGTGAGGAAAGAACGATTAGTAGGGCAAATTACTCTTGCACATGCCCGCCGTAGACACAAACAAATGCTAGTTCTTCTCTATGGGAAGGCGCAACCATTATCTTATTGCGATGTTCAAAATTTCGCTTACTAATGGGTTTGTTTGATATTCTTCGCTTCAAAAAGGGGCAAAATATTCACACTGTCTAAGCGACCGTGAGCAAATCCTCACCACCTTCCACATCCTAACACGTCTCTATATTATTCATTTAGTCATGGCAGTAGTAGAGACCACCAGGTTCTGCTCTGTGGATCCAATCTCAAGCTTCACATAGGTTCTCGCTTTATCATAGCCAGAAGTTGCTCCATCTACCATTCTCCACCCCTACAGAAATCCACCTTGACAAGTCATATAAGCCATTCTAGGAAGCGAGATATTCAGAAGAACGTTGTATTCAGTATACTACAATTCTCCTCCTCTTATCTTCATACACCCACGCAACTTCCTTCCATCTGTCCGCCTTGTCGCAACGCAAGTTCATCACATCACATTATAGTACTCCAAATTATCCATCTGCACGCTCAGTCATCCATCCATCTATCGTCACTGTCCCCCTTCCACCATGCAAAGTTCAGCGCTGTGCAGTGATTCAAATCGATCCGATCCAAAACAAGTACGACGATAGGGAAAGGCGGAGGAAACAAACGGAGAAAAATCGATCAATCAATCAAATCAAGAAAGAATCCATCGCTACTACTCCTACTCCTACTCCTCCACTCCCTCCGAATATGCCCGAGTTTCTATGATGCCACCCGCTCGAGCCCCAGACCAAGGAAAAAGAGAAAACCAAATGAATTAATCAATCCATCAATCACCTATGTACTCCTTTCCTTCTTGACACCTGTTTCGCAATGCTTTTTGTGTTCCCTCCTTTGGTATATCGTACATGTTATGTTGTTGCCCCATCCGTACGCTCGTGCGCAGGTCTTCAATCTTCATTATGCTGGTTCCTATATCACCCTAGTGATATTTATGAGCTTCATTTCCTCTCCATTATCTCAGCAGACTGGGAACGGCCTTCCGTCCCACCCGCTTGCCTGGCATGTCCATTCTCGGCACACCCTGAATGACTCTCGGCTCACGCATTAATGCTACATCGAGCTGTGCTGGGATGCGCGAGACCACACTTCTGTAATCGCCAGGGAACTTCGCACTTGGCGTAGGCACAGCGGCGCTTCTCCAGAGATGCTCAGAGGTATCTTCGAGGAAGGAAGTGGATTTAGAGCCTTTGGAGAAGAAAGAAGTACGGCCACGCGACTTCTTGGCGAGGATGATGCTGTCGAAAAGTTGGATGCTGGGCGAGCTTGGAGATGTTGTCTCACGTTCGTGGATGAATTCATTGAATGCTGATCGAAAATTAGTACTTTGCCAAAGGGGGTCCAGTGAGACACTTACCTTGGGTCTGCTTCAGCATAAGAGTGTACTCTTGCTGTTCATGAGGCAAACTCTTCAAGAACCCATCCATATCAAAACCGTAAAGCTGCCCACTGCTCTTCTGCTCCTTGGTTGGTCGGTTCAGATACTTTCTGTAGGTGTAGAACAGACTAGAGAAGCATCTAACAAACGAGGCGCGAACTTTGTCAGGATTGAATGCCGATGGGCAGACCAGGGAGACATGTCCTAAGCATCGGCCATGAGAGACTGTGCTACAGCTGTTACATTTGTAGATACCATCGCCTTCTGGCTTGTCATCACAAATCGAGCACACCGATGCCGTATCGTTGCGTTGCCATACAAAGCAGTGTCCTTCTACCCAAACCATGGTATCTGTATTTCGGACTGGTTGCATGAGCATGTTTGGCATGATCGTAGAGGCTGCGAGAGTAGACGCGGCATATGTAGATGGTGCATAACCATAGGTAGATTTCGCATCGATCGACAAAGCAGATGTCGATAGACTTGAAGAGTGGCCATTGCTGAACGGAATGCTTGGTCGCCGCAAGGTTGGTTGTCGATCGACGCCAAAGGAAGAGCTGCGTCTCGCGGTGCCATCGAAGTGGCCTGATCTCTTCTCCCTTAATGTGGCTGTAAGAGCAAAGCCCGAGTCGTTTCTAGAGACAGGGGTAGTCGGCAGCGGGAAGTGTCCAGATATTGGTGAGACCGAGTTTGGAGGGCTTGTCTTGCTGGATCGGCTCGTCGTGGGTCTCTCGACTCTGCTATGATCATTCTTTGACTGCAAGAACGCATTGAAAACAGATGCTCTCTTCGAAGTCGTTGGATCAGGGTCTGCGAAAGTCGCAGAATTTTGTCCAACATACTTCCCAAGCGAGCTTGGCGTTGCGTTTTGGGTGTAGATTGCCTCGTTCTCGGAAGAGAATGCATCGTACGGATATGTCTCGATGGAATATGGAGGGGGACCGATGGGCACACCACATCTATTGTGATGAGGAGCAGCAAGCTGAAGAAGCGATACTAACTTCCGGCGCTGTTGTCGAGGCAAAGCCGTGGGTGGTCCTGACGCCTCTATGATATCCTGATCAAGATCAACCAAAACGTAGTCCTCCTCTGGTAGCTCTATGTTCTCATAACGTCTCTCAATCCCAACTATGTATGGGCAAGGTGCTTCTAGGGCAGAAAGTAATCTGGCTGGCAGAACTGGAATGAAAATGCTAGCCCACTTCAGCGGGTAAAGCAGACTGGCCAACGCCTTGCTTGCGAGATGCAGCATAGCTGTGTGAGATGACAGGAATATGATCCTCGACTCTGAGAGGGCAAATTCGAAGAGAGCCACAATATTCGGGATACTCAAAGATCTGAACAAGGCGTAGAGATCAGTATTTCGAGAGTCTGGAAGCTCATTTGCTGCTTCCTTCCGAGCAAACAAGCGCAACTCTCTAACAGCGAGCTCAACTTGGGTCTTGGAGGATATCGGACTCAATGCTTCTGTGCACAAGTTGACAACATATCTCTCCAACGGCTGCCATCGTCCGACCTTGGGAGAACTTGGCGGAACTCTCAAAACACCACCGTCAGTCATGGGGACAACGACAGCTCTGAGCCACTCTTTCCAAAAACTAGTCAAACTAGCATCTCGTCCCAAGATTCCATATGCTCTCGGTGTCCAAAGCCCCGTCTCGCCATCAGTGAGTCCATCTATCTTGGCAGCTGCTCCATGTCTCACGGGACGCAGCATGTCAGTCATCAAACCAATCTTCTCTTCAACCGCACTGATCTCCTCTTCGAGTGATTCTCTGGCTGGAGATCCAGATGCTACACCAGGTAATCTGGCGAGTAGTTGCGATAGATTAGCTCTCTCAGATGCAAGTCTTTCGCCTAAACTAGCCGCCAATTCTCGCTCCTCGTTTGTCATATGACTCTGTCTCCACTGTTCACATCTTCTCTCGACATTCTCAGCAGCATCGGGGTTCAGAGGCATCCATACTATGACAGTAATACCATAGATCTTGGAGTTATCGTCGCCGGTCATAGCAAATCCATGCCATGTTGATCGGGGTCTCTCGTCTGCGGACACTATGTTGATATCATTTGGAAATGCAAACATTGGTACGTAGTCTGGGAATCTACCCCTCCGCTTCAGCTCGTCTGTGGCATGTTTTGGGGGGTATCGATCAAGCAAGACTGGTTCGAAGCGGCGTTTTAAAGGGTGCATATCGGGGTCTGCATTGAGAGGTTCGGGAGGTGGAATGACAGAGTTGTAGTTACTCAAGCGTCTCGAGGTCCGCACTGAAGCTATGAGAGTATTAGTCTGCAGCCCAGAAATTCCAAGCCGGAAGATTGAAAACAGAAGAGGCTAGCAACAGCTCATAGTAGAACATGATATGCTTCCCCATAAACTGAAAGGTCAAACTCACTTGTTCTCTGCACCATCGAAGGCTGTCTCTTCATACTGCTCATATCTCTAAAACTGATCCTCCGTCGAATACTTCCTCCCACACTCCTCAGAGGGCTTCTTTTGCCCAATCCAGAACCTGACCCGTTTGTCTCAAGAGTATCCTCGATCCTGATCCTTTCTGCTCTAGGGTTCGTCATAGGCGGAGGTTTCTGTATGGGTGCGCCCGCACTAAAGCTCAAATCGTCCAAGAAGTTCTCCCTCTCATTTGCAAACTTGACCAGCGCCCGATCGAAGTCGAAATCGCCCAGCACACTGTCCCTATTGCCATTGGCGTTGCCATTTGTAGTCGGGGCCTTGATCGTAATGCTACTCCTGTTGCTATGCGTGTTCCCAATATCCTCTAGACTCTGAATCGAGTTCCGCACCTCGCTGGGCACCTTGCCGAGTTTGTTCCATGAATTGTTGCGAGAATGGCGGGCGGTGGCTCGAGGAGGTGGAGAGGAAGCTGCTTCTCCTTCGCTGCCCTCCTCTATTGTTGCATCGACTTGCGGTGAGGGTGGTCCTGCGCCATTTGCAACTTTCTCCCACAGATTTGGGCCTCCTAGGACAGGGTCGCTGTAGGATATGGAGTCGATACCGGCGATCCAGAAGTAGTCTGCCAGCGGAGCAGAGGAGGAATCCATGGCCGTGGACCTCGTAGGTGAGGGGAATTGGCAGGCCTTCTGTTCGTAGAGAGCTAGTGGTTTATCGTTCTAGGTCGACATCGAAAGGCCGGTGATGCGACTCTCGCGAAGCAAAGGCGAGAGGTTGTCGATGGGGTGGTTTGATATGACCGACCGCGATCGGGGTTTTCTGCAGTGAATTCTCCTTTGGTTCTGTAGGTTTTCGAGGAGGGGAGACCGAGGAGCAGAGAGGAGGAGAGTAGGGTTTTGACGTTTGGCGTTTGGAGAAGAGAGGGTCCACGTCGTTGCCGTTAAGTTGTGCTGTAAGTTGGTGGGGACAATTGTGAAGTTGCCGTATCTGGGCTGTAGGCCCCGTTCTTCTGGCGATCCCCGACTATTTGGGAATAAATGCAGAGACCCCGGCACAAGAAGCTCGGCTGAACCGTCTCGAATAGACGACTCTGGAGTCTGGACGGGAGTAAAGTAAAGTAGAGTAAAGTAAGAGAGCAAAGTAATGTAAATTTGAATATCAGACGGGACCAGCTGCTCTGAAGTGAAGGCCGTTGCCGCCCTCCGGAAAATAAAACCGGGGCGAATTGCTGTGCGTCGTCTTGTGCAAGTGTCAACGCAGGACCCGGGTACGCGTAGGTTTTTCAAAGGAGACAAAATTTGTACGATACGACAGGTAAAATTCTGCTGCAATACAGAACGGTTGTCTGTCTGTCTGTCTGTACGCCGTATCCAGGTTGTGGGATGGATGAGAGAGGCTGCAGACAGTCTGCAGACAGTCTGCAGAGAAGGAGACGAGACTTGGGTTCCCCTGTCTTGTGCCGCCCTTTCTCTTCGACTTCCTGGCCTGGCGCTGCGCTCTTATCGGGATGCAGATCCGAGCGATGATCTTCTTTTAGATTTCAGGACGGATACAGCAGATGAGGGGAAGCAATATATCAAAAAGGCTTGGGTTTGGCCCGGGCTGGCTGGCGGCAGGTGCTTGTCAGTTTATCAGGCGTCTGTCTGTGCTGTGCCCAAGAGATATCCCGTCTAGAGCAAACGAGGAGAATACGAAGTAAAGGGGGCAGCTGCTTCACACTATGGCAAAAGAAGAAGACATGGAGTTTCTACGGAGAATCCCACTGGGATATAAGGTTTAATGTCTTTATACTTTGGTGGTGATGTGGTGTGCAGACACAGAAGTCGGATGTGTTCTGCAGGAGCAGCAAGTAGTCAGTCAGGTCGATGTATGGACGGGCTGGCTGGGCTGGCTGGGCTGGACTGCTCGGGGGCTTTAGCCTACCATTCAACCCCCGCGAAGGGACCGGTGGAGGGCTAACTCAGGGCAGTTGAGCCACTCAGGGCGCTGCTCGCCATGGTGGGATGATGGGGGATGGGATCGGATGGGATGGGATGGGGAGAGATGGGATGGCATTTAGTGTATGCGGTTGCTGGCAGCGCAGCCACACTTGAACCCACCAATGCACCATGCCAGAAGAGCACAAGAGTGTTGTTTCAGGAACAAATCGGCCTTCCCAAGTGCTGAATTGCCCCCCTTTATCGGCTAGTTGCGTGGTTGTAACTTCGTAAGGCCATACGAGGCGCGCGAAATTTGTCTCTGGTGAAGCGTCGACCACCACCCACCCAACTTGGACTATGTTCATGAATGTGAGCATATTCAAAGTCTCTAAATCATTTCAGAACATTGACTTTAAAGAAGCAGCTAGGTTTGAACGACTTAAACCTTAGTGTACTATTGATTTCTAGAATGAATTGCATACTAATAACTTACTTCACCGGACACGAATTTTAGCCACCTCGATACTAATGCGAGGACTAGTACGTACCAGTATGCAAGCGAAAGAGGGAGACGAGAACAATCAATCAGGGCGGCTGTCGGGGTTGGTGTTGGCTTGTTGTGGGATGGATGCAGTTGAGCCGTAGATCAGGGGTTATGATGTCCTTCGCCGTCAGGCACAGCTCTAAATCAAGACCAGGCCGGGAGAAGACATTGTTTGCTTGCGTCTATCTGCTTTTATCAGAAATTAGATCTCACTGTTGGCGGAATAGACGAGCCTCGAAACACCGGAATAAATTAATTGCATTACTTAGGAACTCACTCCAAGGGCTCCACGATGTTGCCTTTTACTACTATATTCCTCCGTAGTCTCAAGCAACTGCGGAAACTAACATCCCGTGCCTCTTTTTTCTCCCCTTCCGCTTATGTTTCCTTCGGCACGGCTGAGATTCTAGTAAATGTGCTGGTTCAAGCAGTGTTGACGAATAAGACGCGTAAGTAGGCTTGAGCGCAACAACTGTTAGAGAAGCTAAGGCACCGAGACTCTCCACGGAGTCTCAGCCGCCCCGTAAAAACCACTGCCGTACCTGAAAGTAAACACTGCACATCGTCATCTGTCATGCACATGGCCAGGATCAAGGATTTGAAACAGAGTTTCTGTCACGCAACATCGAGATACCCGTCCCCTGTGACCAAGATCTTGTACAACCTGGGATGGACACTAGGATGTACAAGGTTCAACGAGAGGATCGAGAGGAAAGTCAAATATCATTTAGTTCAATGGCGGATCTCAAGAGATGCAGGACCATGACTCGAGCCCCGAGACGGATCTTCGGACTTGAAGGCGAGGCCAGATACCTGGTACCATGTACCATGTACCGGGCAAGATAAAGTGCAACCTCCACCTCGAGGATCATCTATGGTCTACTGGTGCAGAATCCCACGGTCCAGGGACCTAACAAAAAAACATCCAGACGCCCAAAATATATCGAAAATAAACCTTGTGTGTGTAACCTCCATGGTATGCAACACATGAACGCCATGCTCCAAACCATGCATAATTTTTGTTCCAGAGACCACTCATAGCTGCAGGAATAACAGACTAGATCGGGCGTAACCTTCGACTTACAAGTACAGACTCTGAGCAGCAACGATATCTCTTCTGATCTTCGACAGAGCTTCCTCGAATTTCGCTGATAACTCGTCGGATCCCATGACCTTACCAGCTTGTGCCATCTGTCTAAGCAGCTCTTCGAGGCGACGGAATAGGCGGATAAGGGATCCTTCATAAACATCTGTCATTTTGCTGTCCACGTTGTTAGTATCGCTCTTGTGACTAACATGTCAGGTAACGCACCAAATTTCTGCAAACGACTTTCCATGTGCCCATTGAAGTACAACTTCCATAAGTTCCCACTTAAAGCTGTCCACGTACTCCTTTTCGTTGACGGCTAGCTTACTCTCCTGACTAACTTTGGCAATGATTTTGGCTTGGCTCTGAATCTCTCTAAAATGCTTTGCAAGTTCCTCCTTGAGTGGGTCGACTCCCTTGCTCTTCTCCTCGAAGATAAAGCAGGAAAGGACTGCCGCGCAAACCTCGGGGCTCAGCTCATTAAAGAAGCGATTGAAAAGTAGTTCCGAGAGCAGAAGCTCGTGGCCATCACCTGTGGACGATATTTCGCATGCAACACGAGCCTTGAGTTCAACGACTTCTTGATCGTTGATGAACCCAAGACGTCGCAGCACACGCTTGCGAGACTTTAGCTCGTCCAATTGCATGATGCTCAAAGCCGACGTGATTGCCTTCTTCTTGTCCTTGATCTTATTACCAATAGCTAGCTTAGCAGCATACTCATTGTACAGTTCAGGGAGACGAGGAGAGTTGTGAAGAGGATTCGAGAGTAACCGGGACTCAAGAACTTCGATCTTGCGTAGAAGCTTCTTGAATGAATCATCCGTGATGCCCATGTTCTCGATTGGATCCAAGACTGCGATGCCATCTGGAAAACGGCGCTTGACTTCGTCCAGTGACTTCCGAACTGTGCTGCGTTGATCTGCAGGCTTAAGATCCAGTGGCAAGAAGATGCGAACATGACCAATAGCCTCGATGCAAGACAGTAGGACGGGAACAACCTCCATCTTTCCTTTGTCTTCACCGGCAGGTGGTCGAAGTCCTGCTGGAATAGGGCCTAGACTTTGTGTGCCCGCCGAGAACTCGCTAGACACCAACAATAACACATCAAGCATAAACGATTCTTGAGGTGGTACTTCTTCAGCGCCTTGGCCCTTTGTAACCCTGACTGGGCTGAATTTGACGACTGCCCCCCAGCCAAAGTCCTGATCCTTGTGCTTAATGTGCACAACACGCCCCGGCTGCATGAACTGCAAGCAGTAATTTGGGTGGTTGATAACATTGCGCATATCCTTGGTGTATGAATTGAGCTGTTGGCGTAAATCGTAGTACTCCTTGATGGTAGCTTCATCCGATATCGCAAGATTGTCTTTCTCAAATTGCATTGCTTGGAGCTCTTTCTCCAGCCCAGACACGCTCGAGGTGTTCTGGAATTGATAGAAGCAGTGTTCCAACATGAACTCTGGAGAAACCCCCTCCACTCTCATCAAGTTCAGAATCATGTTATATCCAAGGTAGAAAGCTGAGTTAAGCTTGTCTTGTTCTCCTCTGACAATTTCCTTTGCTGTTGCGGGCTCCATCTTATCGTTGATCATCATGATGACGATACCTCTGTCGTCAAGACCTCTTCTTCCTGCACGTCCAGACATCTGCACAAATTCTGATGGAGTCAAATATCGCATGCTAACGCCGTCGAACTTCTCTACACTAGTGAAAACAACTGTCTTTGCAGGCATGTTCAAACCAATGGAGAATGTCTCTGTTGCAAAAAGAACCTTGATCAAGTTTTCTTGGAACAAGATCTCGATTGTCTCTTTCAAAATCGGAAGCAGGCCGGAGTGATGGACACCGATTCCACGTCGCAACAGGGGTAGAATATGTTGAATTTGAGGAAGAGTCTTGTCCTCGTCGGACAGAGACTCAATAGCACTTTCAAAGACCTTCTGAACCATTGCCTTCTCGGAATCGTCGTTGAAAGCCATGGTGGCCATTTTCAGAGCATATGCCTCACACTCTCGTTTGCTAAAACTGAAAACAATAACAGGATTGTAATGCTTCAACATAATCATGCGGACAATCTTGTATATGTCATTGTTGTCGTCCTTGACACCACCCTTATTGGTCTTCTTGTTTTTGCCTCTGCCCTTTTGCTTGGCATCGATATCAGCTGGATCTGCCCCCTTCTTGTCCTCGATTGTTGCCATGGCCTTTTGGAAATTATCCTCTCTGAAGTTGCCCTTCTCATCAACAATCAAATGGATGCCATCCGCGCCGGCTGGGAAGAAGTAATGTTGTAAGGGTGTGGGTCGGAAATCCGTGTAGACAATATGGCAAGGCTGATGATGTGTCTTGGTGATCCATTCTGCGAATTGCATGGCGTTCGGAATGGTAGCAGATAGAAATACATATCTAACCTTGTCTGGCAACAAGATGATAGTTTCCTCCCACACGACACCTCTTGACTTGTCCCGCATGTAATGAATCTCGTCAAAGACCACCCATTGCACCTCTCGCATGATCTCAGAACCTCGATACAACATAGATCTCAGAATCTCCGTCGTCATGACCAAGCAAGTTGCTGTGGGGTTGATGGTGACATCTCCAGTCATGAGCCCAACATCTCCAAATTCTGCCGCAAACTCTCGGTATTTCTGGTTGCTCAGTGCCTTGATGGGACTCGTGTAGATGACTCTCTGGTTGTTCTTCAAGCTCTGTGCAATGGCATATTCCGCAACAACAGTTTTGCCCGCACTGGTATGCGCCGACACCAGCACACTCTCACCTCGCTCAATGGACGCAATAGAAACCTTTTGGAAGGGATCCAACTCGAAGGGCCATGTGCGAGCAGGAATCTCTGGTGATCTGTGTTGTGAGATAGGAACGTAGTCGTAATCTGGAGGCAAGGAAACTTGATGCTGAATATTGTGCTGAATCACCAATGCCCCATCATCTTTGGCCTGGAGACCTGCCGAAGCTGCAACTTCTCTCGATTGCTCGGTCTGGAAGGCGTCTGTAACGACTGGTTCTGCTTCTTCTTCTCGTCGACGTCTCTTGGTATCCTTCTTCTCAACATGAGAGTGGCTCTCTTCCTCCTCAGCTTCTACCACCGGCTCGGTATCTCCCATCTCAGCATCGCCATCTTGATCCTCAGCAACCTTCTTCACCTCGCCGCTCGCGGTTCTCTTTTTCGTCCGGTCTTTCTTATCCCTCTTCGCCTTCTTTGGTCGTTCAGGAACTGCGGCGCCTGCAGAATTATCGTCGAATACCTCGAATAGGTCGTCCATCTTGTCCAAAGTCCGAGTTCTGCAGTGGGCAGTTCTCGGTTTTTCCTCATGAAAAAAAGAGCTGTGTCGTAAATTCAGAAGTGTATAAAAACAAAGGCGCACCTGCTTGCCTCTTGGGTTTTTTTCAAGCTTGCCGAAGTTCTAGCGTTGATCTATCCCTGTCACTCTAGCGTGTTCCGGCGAGCTCTTCAACTTTCAAGGTGGACTGGACTGGTCTGACCTGACCTGAACTCCACCAAACAAACAATTCAACCACGCAACACTTCAAGGTAATGCCGCCTCAGCGTCAATTGGCATGCAAGATACTGATTGCGGCAATCTAGATGCTATCCCGAGCAGCAGTCCGCGCCTCTTCTTCCACGGCCTCAATGGTCGCCTCTCGCCGAGCATTCTCAACCACTCGTGCTCAGCTCTCATCCCCATACCATTACCCCGAGGGCCCAAGATCCAACATCCCATTCAACCCGTTGACGAAGTGGTTCGCTCTGAGATACTGGTCTTTCATGGCCGTCGGATTCGGTGGGTGGTCATGAAGGGCTTTAGAGGAGGGGGATAGAGGCTAATCATTCTACAGGCACTCCTTTCGGACTCGCGGTCTGGCAGACATACAAGAACCAGTAGAAGGAACGGGCATGTGTATATGGGTGCGGATTGTATGGTTATAGAGATAGCATGGATCGATCGGGATATCTAGGAATCCACTGTTGAAAAACATATCTACGTCCGTTGTTCCGTGTCGAATTGATTGTGGCGTGATGACCCAAGCCTACGGAAACATGCAGCTGTTTCATTTCATAAGTCACTCGAGTACTTCAATTCGAGGAAGAATTGGTTGGAAGTCTATGATATTCCTGGCCACCCACAATGTCCGTTACTCGCTGAACGCCTCAACCCATACCCTGGAGGTGCTTAAAATTTGACTCTGGTATCGAAGATATGTCTATCAAGCACTTTGAAGTCAAAACATCCCTCAAAGTCATCCTTGATGGCCACTAATTGATCTATCCCCTTCTTCATCTGGTCTGGATCATCCCCTTTCGTGACTATCGTAAACGCAGTCAAGATCCACTTGTTCTCAGAATCGAAAGGCGTAAGTGACTCGAAGTCGGGAAGTTCATTCCTGATAATCAAAGGGTTTTCGTTCTCACCCACGGGAAATTGCAAATAGCGAGTCAATTCAAATACGGCATCGCCGTGAACGAATCTATTGCTCTCTTGAATCACCTCGTGGACAAATCTATAGACATAAATAGCGGAACTGTGGAGGGAGGTATACAGACAAACCTATGATTCATCATCTTCATGAGTGAGCAAAGGCCATGGTTCTCAATGCTGAACATGAGTCGAGTATTCACTGGCCGTGATGCTCCAGGATCAGCAAGACGGGTGTTCGATGACTTTGTGATTTCAGTAGGGTCCGGAAGATCGTTCCATCTCAGGATACCGGGACGCTGATCCAATACTCTGGCGGAAAGTCAGAAGTTAGTCTCAGACATGGGTATGGACAAAGTAGAGATGCTCGGTTCTGAGGCCAGGGTTCTCTTTCGAGAAACCCAAATAGCGGCATTCAACTTACGATAGTGCTTGAGAGCCCTGGAATACAGGTGTGTGATCCCCTTCAAGCTTCCCAAATGACTGGCGGTCGACTTCATACAGAAGATGCATGATATATGATTGTCGAGCGAGCTGCGCGGACAGACCACTCCACTGTGGCATCTTGACTTGGGGCTGGTTCTTGATGAACTTCGCATCGATTCCTGCTGGGGCGCGGGTACGCGGGCCCTCCCAAGTCAACTTTCGAGTAAGAACATTGATTGGGCTCATGGCGCAGTAGCCTTGGAGTATCCTGAGTGTCGTTTCGAAGTCTTCATCGGCAACAATAGCCGTGAGGAAGAGTTCATGGGCATTTGGCAGGTCCGTTCTCTTGGAATTGTCTGGCTTTTCCTTTTTTGATCTATCCACTTTCTCCATTGTTGGCAATATGAGAATATTCGGATGTAGTTGATTAAGATAGAACAGGGTCAGGATTCAGGAAGGCGTTGATGGTGCCGGAAAGGCAACGCTTGAAGTGAAAGTCCTGGGTCGGAGATTCGCGAATTCACCTGACGTTCTCGATCAGATGGCGAAGTTTTGGGCAAGCAAGCCAAGTCACTTGCGAGGTCAGTATCAAAACGCTCAACGACAACCATGGGTGGACTCACAGGTCGTACTGCTCATGTAGGTATTAATGCAACTGCTTTGAGCTATAGTCACTCACGCCTGGATATGCTCACAACCAAGCTCTAGCCCATCCCAAAATATTGATATACTGTAAGTTATGCGATAGAGTTCTTCAGCAGTTCATGTTTGAACGATATTGAATATGTTCTCATAGTGTTGTGCAGAAGTCTCCAAAGGCTTTGGGTGATGTGAGGTCCAGCCAATGGTGTTGCCTTCTCAAAGATGGCTGGCGGATAAAATTCGGCCGCCAAGCCTCGCTATGTTTTCTCAAACGACAACGACATTTTACAAATTCTGGTATCACAACCCACAAACTCTGTCGATTATTTAGGTAGTATTATTGCTCGGGTTGTAGTTATATCGATATCTTTATTCTGTTTGACAATATAGAGCAAATGGGTCTTCAGGGTCCGTTCTCGAATCAAGAATCGAGACAGAAATATCAATCTGCCCCAAACTCATTCATGGGCCAATGAAACAGAACGGTTATTGCGTGGACACAACGGCTTTCCCGGAGCTTGGTCCTTCATCTTCTTTCTATTGTATGTCAAGGATATCACTGACCTCGCTGTAGCTCCTCAGGCCTCTGGCTTCTGAGCTTCAACTGCCATGGGACATCCTCACAAGTTATATTCACGTGCCAACCTCGGCAGCTGCGAAACAATAGTTTAAACTCCTATGTCGTTGCTCTCGTCCTCGGTATAACTTGCTTAAATCCTTCATTTATCCAACGATGTGGAGAATCCTGGTCCGGCACATGTCTCCGCAAGTGTTGGATTACTATGGCAACAGCTTTACCTAAACCCTCCGACTCTCCGAGGCCCTGAACAGTCTCAGTTCTAGCGTCTTCTTGCACATTTCCCCACACTTCAACTTCCCCGGACTTACGATGGGTCCCTTGGCGGTTCCTGCATCATTTCTTGTTTTGGGGAATGATTTACCGTGTTCTCTAGTAAGTCAGGGGGTTGAATGGTTGGCTGAGTGGCTACCCAGTCAATATTGAACTGTCAATATATTCGTGGAGAATCGCCTATCTCGTTCTCAAGTCCGGAGAAACTCAAATTCGACTCTCAACGTGAGGATCGGCGCGGGGTCGAACTCTCAAACAAGGTCTTGTTTGCATTTTTGTGTTTTCGTTAGTATAAGGTGTCGGCTGTAGTGTTTGCTTGGGCAACAACTCCGTGACCTGGGAGTTGATGGATCGGAGTAGGGTACCAGATCTGTTGAAAACCGGGTTGGCAAGAGGGGAATGATCATCTTTTCTTCCTTTGTCATTGAAAAAAGTACTCTTCATGCTTGTGATGCTGTCTCTTCCGAGGCTTCAAAGCAATATAAAATGGACTGAACTTCCCTAGATATTTCAAACATCCTCAAACAAGTCAATATATTCACAAAGTCTTTACGCTATTCCAAAAAAGTCAAAATGGTCGCCATCAAGAACCTCCTCTTCTTTGCTACTGCTATCTCAGCGCTCACCATCGGGAAACGAGACACCGCTACTATTCTCAATGACATTGCCGCTATCGACACAAATGTGCAAGCGGTGACAACCGCCGCTAACAACTACAACGGTGGCATTCTGGCAGCGATCCCCATCGTCACGGCCGAGGGCAACCTCGAAACCGCCATAGACCAAGGAACGACCGATGCCCAAGCGACGTCCCAACAGACCTCAGCCGATTCTCAATCGGTGATCGCGGCTATTGATAACTTGATTCCCAACAGTGAGTATTATCCAGTCTTTCTCTCTTCATGACGTTTAAGTCTAGCTGGACAGGTTTGAGAGAATTTGATACTTTGAGATCCTACCTGAAAGAGGAATACTGACTCAATGATTGTCTACAGTCGAGGCATCCCTTGCGGCAATAACTGTCAAGAAACCCCAATTCGATGCGGATGGTCTCACGGCTACCGTCCAAACCACCCTTGGCAGTCTCAAAGCCAAAACCGATGCATTCTCTGACGCACTTATCGCCATCGCTTCCGAAGATACAAAGGATGCGGGAACCGCACAAAAGGCACGGATTGACAGCGACTTTGACGCTGCTATCGCTGCCTTTGCCGCATAGGTCACAAGCATCAGTGCATCACCAATGGGCGTGATGAATTCGGCGGTGTGGAGCTGACAAAGATGTAGTTACTGCAGGCTATGGACAATTTTTTCGTAGTTTTGAGCGTTCTCAGGCTTTGTGTTTGTACTAGTGAGGAGTCTGGAAAATATATGGACTGGTTGGAGAGATGATGATGAAAGTAAACTCAAAAATTGAATGCTCAATAGTATTCCCATGCAAGTCTTTTCCTTTGACTCTAATTTGCTCTCTTGATGCCTGGTTTCAATTGGCCAATACTGCACCAAAAACTCGCCATTTTGAGATGAGGGTGAAAGGTGTGGTCTAGTGATGTTCGACTAGCCAATCGGATGCCAGATCAAGTCCTTAGATAAACACAAGAGCAGTCAAGCTTTCTTTTCAAGAGAAGGACAAGCTAGGAACCAACTTGTTTCTCAAATTTTGTGCTGCGCTGTTAACATAGCCTATTATTTCCTATAGATTTTTCGTATTCTTGCATGAAGTGTGGATTCGACATTCGACCTGCATTACTGCTCAACGGCGCTCGCAGAAAGAGACTTGAGCCAAACTCCAAGACTCGACACTGTCCTGGAATTAAAGATCTCTCTTTATTGCAACATCTTGAAGAACAACGTATAGTTTCCTTTTCATTCTGCACATATGGCTTGGCAAGATGGAAACAGATGTTGCAATTGAGGAGAGAGCCGGATGAGTCGTCTGTGGAGATCAGCAATAAGGCCAGTGGTGCAGGCAGCCTCGGCAGTCCAATAGTCAAAATTACACTGGCAAGTTTGCTTTTACCTCATTTGTCCATCCTCGGTATCATTTCTGCACCGTTCAAACAACTCATCAAAATAAGGTCACAGGGTTGGTGCCAGGAAGTATCCTGCCGCATGGTCCCCTACCAAAGAAGGTCTCAGCATCAGAAAGCTCCGAGGCACTTGAATAACCTCACTTGTAGCGTGGTTATGGCGAATTTCCCCACGTTCTAAGCTACTTTTGATGTTTCTTAGCGTTCGGTAGTTTTCCGTTCTATGCTGTTTAAAAGCTTGATCTGCCATGCTTCCGAGTGAGCCGCATGGCGTCGTCCGATGTTGCCCCTGGTTTAGTAATCTAGCCGTTGTTGCATTTGCTGCTTTTAGAATTCAACTCTGGGGAGTGTATCCTCAAAACATCCAGTCACCTTTGTTCATTGCTCTCTGTGATACAAGCGGCATGGGAACTTTTGCTTTCAATTTAACTCAAACGCAAGGCTAGAAAATGGAGCCCAGGTACCCCACACTCGATCTGTACTTGATCGACTGGCAGACCCTGGAATCAGCTTCAATTATTCATAGCGTCAAGGGGAAATTTGAAGAAAGCTTCTCCTAAAGTGTTTGATGCGGGGTCAAACGCGGGGTTGAAGTGCTGAGAACGACGAAGCTACAGCAAAATCTTTCAACTTTACCTCCAAGTTGAGGCAGTACTTGTGCGAAACATGATTCTTTTTGCATTGGTTTCTCCTAAAACCTTTCTAGTTGCATATTTTCGCCTATAAACATTAAAAGCATATGGACACGTATGAAATTCCATGAGTCCAAAGCAATGCTACGGACAGCCAGCACTTCTTCACGCCCTCCCCTCTACAAGGGGGTGCTCGGTGCTTGTGACTATGTCTTCATTCCGAGGTTCTTTTGGAATATATAAAGGAACTGGATTTCCGACTCTCCTCTCTTCTCATCACTCTCATCACTCTCATCAAAATCGCCGCAGATAATCACAATCACTCTATCTTCCTTTCGACCTTTCTCAAAGTCCCATCACCTTCTGTCAAAATGGTTGCCATCAAGAACATCCTCTTCTTCATTACCACTGCCTCAGCACTTACAGTTGGCAAACGAGATGCTGCGACTATCTTGAACGATATCTCCACTATTGACTCCAATGTCAAGGCTCTTACGGTGACTTTCAACAACTACAACGGAGGCGTTATCAACGCCATTCCTAGTAAGTACCCCTTGTGGTATTTCTTCTCAAACACTGGTTCGAGAAGCTTCAGGCAGCTTCTTTTAAATATCGAATCGTTCAAACAAGAGACAATCCTTGGTTCTGTCTAGAAATGGCAATACTAATTCCGAGCACTTTAGTTCTCAACGCCGAAAGCAAACTCGAAGACTCCATCAAGCAGGGCACCACTGATGCCAAGGCATCAGCTCAGCAATCTTCTGCAAACTCCAAATCCATCATTGCTGCAATCGACAAGTTGATCCCCGACATCGAGGCTTCCCTTGCAGCTGCCGAGAAGAAGAAGGCACAATTCGCAGCCGACAACCTCACTGGAACTGTTCAGAAGGATCTTGCCGCCCTGAAGTCTGAGACTGATGACTTCGCTAGCGCTCTCATCGCTATTGCCTCTGCCGACACCAAGGCTCAAGGTACTGCTCAGAAGACGAAGATTGACAATGACTTTAATGCTGCTATCGCTTATTTCGCATGAGAACTCGACAGTCATGAATTGGTGGAACGGAGACCAGGACTTCAGGATGGGCAGGAGGGTTTCCTTTTCTTGGGTTTGAAAATGGTATTCTGGAATTCTGTCATTACCGGGTGTTGGGACAGACTTTCCTCCTTTGGAAGGAAGTCGAATGGACCAAGTTGTGTTGTCAACTCTAGGAAATAAAAGCCCATATGGGCATCCAACCACATCTGCTTTGAAATTCCCATCCCACTCTTGAGGCTTGACGCCGAACTTCGGCATGCTCCAATCCAACTCTCCACTAAAATTCAACAATGAGTTTTTACTAGAAGGATGAGCTGTTAATGTGCTGGAGGAATCAGACATGCTCCAACGTCCACTGTCCAACACACCAAGCGTCTTTTAGGTCTAGATCACTGACTTCGCAGCGAACACCTACAGAAGGGCAACCATTCTAGGCCCAGCATGCAGACAAAAAATCGGGACGCTGCATGTGGGGAAGAACTTTGCAGGCGGCAGCAAGATAGCAAGCCAATGACCACCCAAAATGATGCCATGAAACCTCATCCACCCCCATGCAAATTCTCTATCACGCCATGAGATGCACGGAAGCTTCTGCTGCTCCAGCACTACTGCACCGTACCGTGCCCTAGGCTATTAAGGCTATGAATGCTCTTTGGGGGGGGACTCCGTATTCGCTCATCGGTGCTGGCCGTTTGCTTATCTCTAAGAAAAACCGAACCTTTCTGATGTGGCTTTTGTGAATTTTTTCTCCCTTCACTCTATGTTTTCATGCAGCCTTGACGCCCGGATCAAAGTGCACCCAATTCCAACCTGTGAAAATCCCATTAGTGCAGAATTCCAACCAGTAACGCCCTGCATCCAGAAATCTGATTGTGTTTGCTGCTGTGCCACGTCCATTGCTGCACCCACCCTCCACCCCCCTCAGACTTTACCGAGCCGCTACTGTAAAAGTGAACTCCGTGCAGGCGGAGCTCCCTCGGATTCACAAGCATAAAGAGCTCCAGCCTCCATCCGCACCCGCGCAAAAACCCCCCGAATAATCTCGACAACAACAAGACCACCTCGAGACAACAGAATCACAGCTTTGCCCGCAGGATCCTGGAAACCAGTCGCTAGCTCTATCTCGAATTCTTTCAACTCAGGTTTTGCTTTCAAGATGTTCGCGACCAAGTGTCTCCGGCAGGCCTCGGCAGCTGCTGAGCGCGCTCCTATGATCAAGTTCCTGGGGAAGCGTTCAATTCCTTGTATGTTTCCAGTCGCTGGTTATTGTTCGAAGAGCTCAACTGATAATGTAACAGCTTCGATTGACCACACCCCTCACGCTCACCCAGCCTCCCCCACCCACGAGCTCCCAGCAGACTTCGTATCTTCCCAACAAAAATCCTCCTCTGCATCCTTCTCCTCCTACAGACAACAAGCCCAGCAACACGGCCCCCTTGGTCGCTCCAAGTCCGCAGATGGAACTTTGGGTTCCCTCTCTGGGCTGTCTCTGGGCCCGGTTGCTCCTGCTAAGGGCGAGTTCTTCGACCGCAGCGAGTTGCCCGCACGCTTCCGACGACAACCCATTGATCTCTCTGAGATCGACGCAATCGAGACCGGTGGAGCTACATTGGTCTGTTGAGTTGGCTATGGAGGGCTGAGGAGGGCTTTGTGAATAGACTGTGGAGAGGGAAAAAGCAAATTATGCCCCACGCCGCGCAGGACAAGAGATGCATTTCTTCTATCACATCATATCATGTCATGGGATGAAGAAACGAGGGTGATAATGCGGGATATGATATGGGATGTGCAGAACCCCCAATGGCTTTGACGAATGTCTGAGTGAAACGGGCATATGGACAGCTGTGATGGGAAAAGGAGCGCGCAATTGCTTGGGCTGTGGAAATTTCGGGCAATTCCTTCGAGGCTCATTTTCTAGGGGTCTTTTGGTCACTCATCTGTAGCAAGATCGGTGACCTTGTACATAAGCTATGAAAACCAATCTCCTAAGCCTTCAAGAACCAACCTCTACGAGCTCTCTTTGAACCTGCATCTGTATTCCTTGACATTGATAATGATATTCGCTGTTGGTTATTGCTTAACCTTTTATGACTGGGCAGCCATCACAAAGTAACATCTCAGAAACAATGGCAACAGACAAGGCTGTCATCATTATTCGGCCGCCGGATCTAAACCTGTGCAACCGGACAAGGCTACCTATGAAATCATCGTCTCGCTTGGGCTGGAGGCGAAAAGAAGCCTTGTGCAATTATCCGAACCTAGCTTCCCATCTATCTCCATTTCTTTAAAATAACCACAATGTAACGACTTCATCCTTTGCTAAACTACAATTCTCAAATCATTTGAAGCAAAACTATTAATCTCTACAATGGCGCAAAAACCACTCTCCGAGTCTCTCCTCGAAATCGAGGAGATAGACCAGGCTAACAATGTCGTGGCTACGTATATCAAGAGCCAAGCTGGGGAGAAAGGAGAGAGGATTGATATCGTTGTAAGTAATTTACACTCTCCCCAGAGTTTTCGGAACCAATAAGCAATACTTGGAGCTAATTGACGAATAGATCCCTAAGAATGCGAATAGCTATGCTAAGAGTGTGCTGAACGTCTTCTTGCCAGCGGGGTATCCGCATAGTGTCACGAGTGACTATCTCGAGTACGTTTGAACATTCATTTTATTGCTTGGATATAGCTAACACATATTAGATACCAGATTTATGTGAGCTTGCTTAATGTAATCAGAGGAGGTGGGGCTAAGTAATAAACAGGACTCTTTACAGGCTTTCTCGAGTTCTATTGCTGGAATGTTGTCATCACGAGCTGTTCTCGAAGGTATATTTCCCTGTCCAATTTCGTAGCCCATACTGAAATGCATACAGGAATCGGAGTCGGTGATTCACACGCTTCACCAACGGCGGCTCTTCTCCTCTCGGTCCTGCAGGAAAGCATGGGTAGGATAGCCACTATCCTCTTCGCCCACAGACTCGGTACCTCACTGGAGCCAGAATGCAAGATGTACCGGCTAGCAGCAGATGTCTTTAATGACGCCGCTATGATCCTAGATTGTCTATCACCGGCTTTCCCGAAAGCTTCGAGAGTCGCATTGTTGAGTTTATCGAGTATTCTTAGATCGTTGTGTGGTGTTGCGGCTGGGAGTTCGAAGGCTTCTCTTAGTGCTCATTTTGCTACGCAGGGAAATCTCGGAGAGTTGAATGCTGTATGTTTATCCTGGGTTCGTTGTTTCTATCTTCCTGATAACTGATGTGAAAACAGAAAGACTCCAGTCAAGAAACTGTTATATCTCTTCTAGGAATGCTAGTTGGAAGTATTGTGGTTTCTCATATCACTTCCAAGACTGCAACTTGGACGGCCCTTATTTTCCTTCTCGCTATTCATCTCGGTACAAATTACCTCGCAGTCAGAGCTGTATGCATGCGAACTATCAATCGACAGAGGGCAAATCTCATGTTCTCCCATGTTCTAGAACAGATATCCACAGCAGCGAAGCAGGTACCAGATGTGCAGAAACGCAACAAATTCTACTGCCCAATACCGAATGACATGGAATGGCCAGAGCCTGGGACAATCATGCTTCAAGAGAGAGTGTTTGAACGGGATGGCGTGCTGAGATGGAAAGGGAAAGTGCTTGGGTACTGCAAACTTGGAGTGGACTTAGGAGCCATTCTCAAATGCTTCAGCACAGGCAACAAAATTACCGGCAGCCAAGTTAGCGATCAAGGTTCCACCATCAGCCAGCTGTTTGAAGTCTTCAAGTACGAGAAGTATATCATCTGGTATGATGAACCACGGAACACCTTCTTGGTGGTACTGGAAGATGGTGCTGATACGTGTGATATGCTGTCGGCTTGGATGTTCGCACTGTCCTTCGCAAAGGAGGGAAAGCTGGCGGATGAGACGTTATTGGAGGCCTTGGACAGGACGGCCGCTTACATTCGAAGCATTGGTAGAGAGATCTTTCAACGGCTGGGCGAGCTTGAGTGGGACCTGGACACGGGAGCTATGGAAACTAGATCTGGAGTGAGGATCAGGAGACCAGAGCATCTCAAGGAGCAGTGGCATTCGAGATGATAGGGAATGCAAAAGTAGTGTACAAAATAGCCTCTGAATATCCGAATCCAGTCATGATTGAATACGGTAGTTCTCTTATTCTTCATTGCTCCATTACTCGTGTTTGATGTACACTTTCCGTCCGACTAAACCATCACGTAGCTCTCTAACCTACCATAGTACAATCTCCATAACGTACAACGAACGTACACTCTCAACCAGTATGATGCACTAATCCGACGAAGCGGAGATTCCCTCTCTGAGATCCATACCACGAACTCCAATGCCCATTAATCATACACTAAGCTAAACCAACAATCTTCGACGCTCTCATTTTCCAGCCCTCCCAAGTATTCAACTTTGGCCTTACATCCAGGAAGAAATTAAGTTTTCCGTTCCCTGTCCCATCATTCCTCCCAGCGTAAAAGTCGATGATGTAGTCCACTCTTGTGCCGCATCTGTCTACCACCCAGTCATGTCTGTCGAAGGGAGCTGTATATCCCAGCCAGGTATTGAATCGCGCCTTGGGGCTCAGAGTCTGGGAGAGTCCTAGGAATGAATGGAGCTTTGGTCCACCGCATCTATAACACCAATTAGTCAAGTCCATTTCTTTTTTTTATTATATAGAATTTCATACTTCTGCTCACTTCCATACGGCCTCTCCCATTCCTTGATTTCCTTCCACGCCCGCTCGTTAACTGCATTATGAATCGGCACGATAGTCTTCATATCATTCGCCTCACTCGCATAACCCTTCCTCTTCATAGCATCAAAGAACATTTTCTCAGAAGGGTATATCCAATTCCCACTCTCACTAACCCCGCTCTCTTTCTCACTGTTCGCGGGCTTTGCGCCTTCCTCATTGTTGACTGGGGAAGCTCTCGGAATCGTCGATACTTCGCGGTCTAGCCCGAGGGTCTTGGGCGCATCGGATGGAGGGGGCATGGGAGTTGTGAAGCGTGAGAAGAAACTGCGTCTGGGAGGAGGTGGTGTTTGGTCGATTGTTTTTGAATCGCAGCTGTTTCCTTCGCTGGCCTGGCTTGCTTCCTTCGTTATTCCTGGGAAGACAGCCGGTTTGCCCCCAGGATTGTTCTTCAGCCATGCTGCGCGAGTAGCTGGATCAACTGGGCATGTTTCTGGTGGGGTTTCCGTCTCTTTCGTCATGATGTGTATAAGTATAAGTGCTCAGGTAATTGAAGCTTCGATGATGCCTTCAAGAAATATATTTTGATCAAGTCGGACCCTGGATGTCGGCCATTTGAAAGCAAATCGCCGATTGGTTGCTGTAGACCGCCTCCAATTTCCACCCCCCTTCTGCACCCAACGATACCAAAAGTCACAACATCACAAGCTTTCCTTGACTATCTAGAGCTTCAATACTGTCCCAGCCTTCACTCACCTTCTCGGCGGTAATTGAACTTTCAAAATGGCAGACCAAAAAATCTTCCAAGCCAGCACGACTGCTCCAGTCAACATCGCAGTTGTCAAGTAAAACCCCTCCATTCAACCCCTCCTTTTGACAACACCACTAACAGAATATCACAGATATTGGGGAAAGCGAGACCCAAAACTCAACCTTCCAACAAACTCCTCCGTCTCAGTTACACTCTCCCAAGCTGATCTCCGCACACACACCACAGCAGCATGTTCCTCCACTTTCGGCCCAGAAGACAGCCTCCTCCTCAACTCCTCCCCACAAGACGTCTCGGGCGCCCGAACTCAAGCATGTTTCCGCGAACTGCGCTCTCTCCGCACCGCCCTCGAGACCTCCGACTCTTCTCTCCCTAAAATATCCACCCTCCCTCTCCGAATCGTCTCCGAGAACAACTTCCCAACTGCCGCAGGTCTCGCATCTTCCGCTGCTGGGTTCGCTGCCCTCGTGCGTGCCATTGCGAATCTGTACGATCTACCTGCTTCACCTACGGAGCTATCTAGGATCGCAAGACAAGGAAGTGGCAGTGCATGCCGCTCGCTGTTCGGCGGATACGTAGCATGGCAGATGGGTGAGAAGGACGATGGGTCAGACAGTCTTGCAGTCCAGGTAGCACCAGCATCTCACTGGCCTACCATGCGTGCTTTGATCCTCGTCGTCTCGGCCGAGAAGAAGGGAGTCAGCAGCACATCTGGCATGCAAATCACCGTTGCTACATCGAAGCTGTTCAAGCGCCGGGCAGAAATCGTGGTTCCAGAGAGTATGATTTTGATGGAGAAGGCTATCAAGGAGAAGGACTTTGAGAGCTTTGGTGAGGTCACCATGAGGGAGAGTAACAGCTTCCATGCTACATGTCTGGATACCTTCCCACCAATTTTCTATCTCAATGATGTTAGTCGGGCGGCTATCAGAGTGGTGGAGGATATCAACAAGAAGGCGGGCAAGATCATTGCAGCGTATACTTTCGATGCTGGGCCAAATGCCGTTATCTACTTTGAAGAGGAGAACGCGGACGCTGTAGCAGGTGTCTTGAAGGGTGCATTGACTGGTTTGGATGGATGGCAAGCACGGGATGTCAAGGTACAAGATCACAGTGAGCTCGATGCTAGAGCTGTGACGGTGTTGAAGGATGGCGTGAGCAGAGTCATCTTGACTTCTGTTGGAGAGGGACCAATCAGGACCGAAGAGTCTTTGATTGATGCTGCTGGCGAGCCAGTAAAGAAGTGAGAAGTCTCAAAAGTTACATGCTGTGAATAGACTTGATATCCTGCAGCGAAGATGCTCATAACAGCTCTCGAATTTGCTTAGCGAAAGAATTTTGGCATAGCTTGCTTGCTCTCATCAAATCGTTTATTCTCCTCGAGCTTGATTTGCTATTACCCACTCAAGTTCTTACTTTGTTATTGCGTCCATAGACCCGGATTCAGACTCCAATTAAAATAATCGTCATTGCGTTCACTGGCGAGGAAGAGTCTTTTTTGATTTTGCTTCATTTCAATTAATCGTACAAGTTGGCAATCATTCAGCCTGGTCATGAGAAGAAAACCGTAGTTCGTTGGCACATCTGCCTGAACATACTTCTTCCAAACTATGTCCATCCCTCACATAAGCGCGTTGACTTTTATAATATCCACTCATACAATACAACCCACACATCGAAAACACACATCTGATAAGCTCACAAGCTTGAGGACTCATCGAACCGAAGTTTCAAGGTACACAATCCGAACCATTACCAACTATCAGCACCGAGACGAGCAATATCGCTGGCATGAAGGACCTCTGAAGTAAGAGCTTCGGCTCTGTCAAGTCGTTCTTTGAGGGACTTGATAAGGGCATCTTTCTCTTTCAGACTTGGATCTTCGCCGGTGACGTACTCCCAGGCATCTTTTAGTTCCATAGTCTTCCGGTCCAACTCTACCAGGACAAGGTTCAGCTCTTCCTGCTTCTCGTGAACCTCGGCCTGCTTCTTCTCCAACTCTACATCGGCTTTTTCGACTTCGATCTTCATCTTTCGGGTTGCATCGCTTACGGCTCTCGATATCTTGTCTTGCTCAACTTGGGGGTTGGTTCGCTTTGATCTGAGGGTAGCTAGTTATTCTTTTAGGGAGGTGAGTTTCGTATCCATGCGATCTGATGGTTTCTTGTTCTTCAGCTGCATATTCACTAAGTCGGTCAGTGTTGCGTCATAATCAAGTCGAAGTACATTAGTTTCAGCAAATTTTTCGTCATATTTCTTCTTCAAAGTAGCAAGTTCTGCTTGGGACTTGAAAAGTGTCGAGGATAGCTGTCCATCGCGTTTGGCGTTGGCTGCCTGTGCCTTGTCGAGATTTGCCTTGCCGGTCTGCAGCTGCTTCTCCAAGTCAGAGATCCTTTGATCCAGCGACTTCTTCGACTTTGCGGATGCTCCTCTTTCGGAACGCAGGTCCTCTGCTGCCTTGGCCTTGGCAACTGAGAGCTCTTTTCTCAGTGAGAGCTTAATCTGCTTGAGCTCATTCGCTGACTTGATTTTCTCGTCGGCCAGGATTTTGTCGTGCGGTGCTTGTAATTATGCTACACGTTTGTCTGCGAGAGCTTCCATGTACTTGATGTGTCTGGCATGCAACTCCTCGTCAGTAGCGCCTTTGTCGTGGCTCTCCATCTTGGACGCAGCGGAGCTGTGCTTGTGTGGTAATCTGAGAGTATGGGTGCTTGTGTATGGCGGGAAGACGGACGAGATCGTCGATGCTGCAGGAGGATATGTGTTGAAGGTAGTGAACCACTCAAGGTTGAGACGCTGGTGGTGATCTGACGCGTCAAAGGATTTCCGCAGAGTCAATGGTGAGGCTGTGAAACGCATTTTTGGTGGCACTAACGCGGAAAGATGCGTGTACCGTTCTGTAGCAAATGTCAATGACAACGAGTGATCGTTGGTGTGGCCAGAGGAAAAGCCCTAGTCAAAGCTGACTCCAAAGTAGCTGGGAGAGGACCTCTGTCGTTTGTTTGTTGATTTGGATGGGGGTGTGAATGGTTGGGCGACGTCGCCACGAAAATAGGCAGTAGGGAACCTCGCCGTCGCGAAGAAGGTAGAATCACCAATGGCAAGTTAACAACGCGAAAAGCGAGAAAAGGTTGCCTCTTCTTCTGCTTTACTAACAAATGCCTCTAGGTAGCTGCGATCATGTTGAGATGTTCTCGCAAGTTGTATAGCCATAGCGAGTCAATAAAATGCAGCACCCAATTTATCCATATTTTAAAAACATGAAATTCTCTCGAATGTCACGGATAATGAGAAATTTCCACTACTAGAGGTCTACTATGTCATATTCCCCGAGATTGTTGTATGTATCGGGCGAAATACTTGCTTATGACCGACCGACGAGGACATAGTTAGCTTACTCCCAGTATGTGCTGGACTTCATAATAGTGCTACCCTCCAAGGGTATGGCTTTGGATACTAACAATGCTTTCACATTGGTGCCGAACTGTATGGATAAGGTTGAATTAAACATTCAAAAACAAATATGTAGCTAGATTGTGTACAGCGGGCACGAAATATTGGCGACGGACTCGGGAAACTCATCTGATCTATAGAATGTTAATCGATCAAATACAGTGAGATATTTGTAAGCCAACGATAGACTATAGCTTTGTTCTTGAAAGGTTGTAGATGATCAAGAGAGCCAAGCCGATGCCTCGCTTAATTGCCATATCCCGCTGACTGAAGTAAACAACTCTCAACCCCATATTGACAGCTATAACGAATTGAAAACAAGAATTGCAACTAGATCCGTCGTTATTACGGCTTATCAATTTAGTTTTAGCTGGTATAGAGCTGCCCACAAAATTATGCCCAGTAATTCTTACACGTGAAAGCCGTGCCCACTTTTCAGAGGAGTGTATTCCTGAATGAAAGTTTTCTATTTATTTCTAAAGGAGGCATAGTTTCAACTTCGAGTCAGAAGATATAGCAGTATTTGGTATTTTTAGCCGTGGAGTTTGTTCGATACTTTGAGCTACTGCTGCTAGACGTCCAATGTATATGGTGCTGGTGGACAACCATTTATCTACTTGAACATTGCTAAATGACAAATGGCACCTGCCAACTGCTCAGCAACAGCCTAGCAACGGCCTCAATATAGGAATACATGGTGATCGAAGCAGATTGAGAATGCTCTTTCCTTCTCAAGACCTCTTTGGCATGATGGTAATGAATGTAAAGCCTCTGAAGCCTTCTGGTGCTATTTAAAAGCAAACCATATCTTAATTTATGTATCTTTGAGTGCGTCGTCGATTTCCCATTGGAATAATAAATGGTTCCTGTGATGTTGACTTTGAAGTGACGTTCAAACTCGGCAACACTTGCCGTTGGATTTGAGACATAATTGCAGGGATCCACTGGCTAAGGCGGCTAGCCCCAGCCTGGTGTGCTTTTCACATGACTCTCAACAACGACATCCAACAAACACTCTTCGTCGT
The DNA here is from genome assembly GCA_017366145.1 of Cadophora sp. M221. Taxonomy (NCBI): domain Eukaryota; kingdom Fungi; phylum Ascomycota; class Leotiomycetes; order Helotiales; family Ploettnerulaceae; genus Cadophora; species Cadophora sp. M221. The sequence continues at coordinate 11,243 of JAFJYG010000240.1, read as the reverse complement.
CGTGGGTATTCCACAACTCGCAATTACATTTCCACAAATTTATGCGGAACGGTGCTAGATATCAAGAAGACGATCATCGCTGCAACTGCCCCCAGTCATGGCGTCTTTCGCCAACATTTACACGCACCGGAAGGTTGCCGACACCGCTTCAAAAGCATGCGAAATTTGTTATAGACCCAGCACTAGTGTAATGGTGGCTCCTGAGAACAAGGTCTGTCACTCAGAATCTTCATGGCTATACTTGATGCTTATCTACACCTAGGATTTCTTCTACGTTTGCCCCGCGCACCTCAAGGATAAGGGGTTCTGCAGTCCCATCATCGACGAAGCTGCGGTAGCCGCTAAGAAGAAGAAGGAGATGGACGCCGAAGTTGAACGGCTTAAGCAAGAATTTGAAGAGAAGCAAAAGAAGAAAAAAGAGAAGGAGTCAGCGAAGGAAAAAGATAAAGATAAGGAGAAAGACAAAGATAAGGACAGTGATGAAAAGGCTGCGGACAAGAAGGCGGAAGAAAAGGTGCGCAAGACCCGCCCCCGTTATCAAAACAAACTGTTAACCAGATATAATATAGAAAAAGTCCGATGAGGCCGCACCTACCCCGGTCGAGGAAGAGCCCAGGGTGTTTGCGCTACAGAAGACCTTCTACCAACAGCGAATCGAGAAGAAGAGAAATGCAGAGATTGCAAAGCGCAACAGGGAACGTCTTCAGAACCCAAATCTCTTTCCACAAGTCCCGAAAGGCTTTCCGTAAACGGACCATGCTGCCGTGCCATGCTTCATCCACGGATGCAAAGGTTTCTGTTGGAACATGGCATGAGTCACGTGACTCAGACATACTCAATCCTCTCTGGCCAGCATCAAGAGTCACACACCTAGAACTTTGGCTTGCCAAGGAACCTACTTCCCCGGTTTATTCGGGCACGCCGAACCGTTTGGGATTTGTACCAGACTGGTCAATGACCCAGTGAGATCCAGTACAGTCAGCCCCAAACTGGCGATACTTCTCTTTTTTGGCATCAAGTCCGTTTGCGTTACGCGAACACTTCCTTTTCAGTCTGGGCTCCGGTAGGCTGACTTCTTCGAGACACGTCATTACTCTGGGAATTGAATCATACCATCGAAGAGCGAGAGCGCCGATGAGATGCATCCCTGAGAAGATCGACCCGTCCAGTCCGTCTGCCATGTGCATCGAAATCAGCAAGGATGTATTGGCTTTGACCAGGCTCTGCCCACACACCCTGTATCTTATCCTGGTAGACAAATCAAAGATCATCGATCGCTTACACGGCAGTCACCAGGCTGAATCACGCTGCCTTGCGGGCGGCCGACGTTGTTGATGGCTGAACGCCCTGTCTCCGTCGAGTTAGCTCTGCTAGATGCTATAAGTTGGCTTCAGACAATGAAATTTCAATCAAGCCATTTTGAGCAAACGAGGTAAGGCAGGGAGATAGAAGAGTCTCGTGAGGGTATCCAGCCTTGCGGAGTGGGGTCTTCAGTTCGCTTGCATCTTGAAGGCCTCTTTGTGCTAGTGCTTACTCTTCAGCCTTTACCATCCTTGACATCAGCCACATTTCCTTGACTCAATATTACTCTTCCAACCCCTCTCTGGGCCTTTCGGGTCTTCTTGGTGATGAAGAGCCAACAGCAAACCCCGCTTGTCAGCAGAATTCGCTTGATATTTCCAGATACATCTCAAATTCCATTGGCAAAGCGGGCCAGGAGGCAGAGCAGCCTGAGGACATTCAAGGCTTGATGAAGGTGCATATCGCGGCCGGGGAATATGTCATTATGTCCGGCTTGACCTGGATGATTTGGATGCCTCAGACTCTTTACGTTGTGCCGTGATGACTGCCTCAGACGAAGAACAACACACATTACTTCGGCTGCCCGCGTATCTCGTTAAAACATGATATCTCATAGTAGGGTTTCTCTAGTCATCCTGTGTCAGCAAATGATGCTGCCCATAGGGCAAGAGAGCGAGCTCTATCCACATCTGGCGTTACGGTACGGTGCCATCTAATCATACTCTCTCGGTGTTACTCGAACGTCTCTACATGTCCTGAGCGCAACACGGACATTCGGTCAGAACGGCGAGTTTGGCTGACGGAATTCCAGCAGTCTGGTCTTTCCGTGTTTTATATCATGCAAGTTAACGTTGCGGTGTATGGTCTATCTTGCTCTTTGCAATCTACGAATCATCCAGGCTTACCGCGGGAGCCCAGAAACAGGAAGTTATCACGAGCATTGATTCATCATCAAATCAGGAATTCGCACCGTAGTTCCTCATGTAGGTCTCACCGTGCCGCTTCCGAATGATGCATACTGCGAGTGCGCTGGTCGTACTTATCCATACATGAGCGCCTATCAACTGCTAGCTATCGGGATCTATTCTCGAATGGTCCTCGACGGCATCGAAAGCTTCCAGGTATGCTCGATACCGGGCGATAGCGGCGCGTGCCGGTTGAGAACGTGCTGACCTGACCTGCATGGGAGTCCAATGATAACCCATGCTGTGCCGTGAAGCCACAAATTAGGCTCCTTCCAGTTCATGCACTTCTGTACTTCTGTAGTTGAAGACTTCGAATCTTCAATCTATCTCCCCCACCCCCTCCAGTTCCTACAGATTCTCTCTTCCCTTCATTCCCGGTGGTAGCCTAATACCATGACCTGTTCCTGTCTCGGCCCTGTCCCCCACATTTCCTGATTTGCCAGTTCCCTGCTCAACTCTTTTTGTGACCTCGTCGACACGTCCTTTCTGTAGACTGAATGCTGGACATACCCATACCCCACAGCTACACCGCATACCCTGCCATGCATAACGTCCGAGTTGACCTCCACATTTCGGGTTTGGGCACTCCAAGCGGCCGCTCAGCAATCCTTGCTCTAGAGCAGGCCGCATCCAAGAGACAGGGTGCAGGAAGTGGTGAGTGCAAGCACTATGGAGCGAGGGAGGCGGTAGAGACGGGTTGAGTGAAGATATCGGTCCATCCGCTGGCGTCGATTGGGTCTTGGAAGGCGTGGGAAGGTGGTCAACAAGATACGGAGTTGTAGCTAAAGTGCGTCTGAGTGGAGTGTTAGCCTATGCCCAGATGTAGAATGAACAAACCCATCAAAACATATCTTGGAGTGAGAATTTCAAACCAATCATAACTTCAAAAGGGAAAGGCATGGCTTAAACAAACCCAAAGGGAAAATGCTGAGAGCATAACACGTACCGACACTTTCTGCATCGTAGCTCGACCTCCTTACCCCCACTTTCCCTCTCAACGTTCTCCTCTTCATCTCTGAATCGAACTCGCTCTGGTGCCATACCCGCTGCAAGAGCCAAGCCAACTTCTTGGTCATAGAGCCATCTCTGGTACTTGGGGTGACCCTCGATATCACGTGGACAACCCATCTCTTTGTAGAGTTGGAGCTGAGCCATGAAGCCATCATTGGGTTCAGCGATGGGCCTAGATTTCCGTATCAACTCAAGTGCGGACTTGACTGTATGGTGCGGATATTTGCGAAGGAGATATGCTATTGTGATAGTGACAGAGCGGGATTTGCCCATAGCACTGAGGGAAATGGTTAGCGAGATCAACTTGCATGAAAACAATGGCCAGCTTTTGGCCATGTACTCTGGAACGCAAATCCCCTCCCATGGGACTCTCATTGACAGGAGAGGGATAAAATTAGGACCACATCATGTTGTAGACTATTGAAAACTCCTCCCGTCCTCTTCCACAATCTCGGGAACCTTGGATGATGCTGCGTAGTGTACTCGCAAATTGGACACCTATCCCGTCAAATACTATGACTGGGCCCCTGAACATGGATTTGAGATAGAAAAGAAAGCAACTCACCAATGAACCAATACCCCTCCTTTCTTGCCATCCTTCTCACTCAAGCCCTCCTCGATGAACTTTCCTGACTTCTCAAACTCCCCCAACAGATTCTCATCATCGACATCGTCAACCTCGATGTTCAGATGTTCGTACTTTTCCCAATCCTCAAAGTCCTTGAAGTCGTACTTCAGGACTGAGACAATGTGCGTGATTCCTGTCTTCTCCAGGGCGGACTTTCGGCGCAAGGTGAAGATGCTGTCAGCTTTGTTAGCGCTGATATTCTCTTCGTCCACAATATCGATTTTAAGAGTATGTAGACTTCTGCATCGTAATCGACTTGAAGCCACAATACCACCCAGAGGAGGAAATGAGCACGGTCATCACGTGTAACGGATGATATTTTAGAGAAAAAAATGAGGCCGAAGTGGCAAACACACAAATATGGAAATTGTACATACCCACCAACGTACAGGTCGTCGTCCCCTGGCACTCGCGAGAGCGCCATGTTTAATGGAGACGGCCTGTAATCCACTTTGCCTGCCTTCTTGGAAGTCTCAGTTTGATGCTTCTCCTGGTGGCCAAAGCCCTCGTCGCGTCGGTTCCTTTGTCCTTGCCCACAAATTGCCTGATCGACGTCCGACGTCCAAACAGCCTCGGTCTGCAGTGTGCGATCGGAAAAGGGGGGTTGAATAGGGGCTCAATACAATCAGGCGATGATAGGCCACTAGCTGCGTTGTTTCGTAATGATATCTTCAGACGTTCTTTGCACTTTTGTTATCCCGCTTATGATCTTGAAATCCTTGTCAGCTCGATTGGCGATGATTTAGGGCTTTCAGGTTCCATTCTGCCCATGCTAGTGATATTCCTGCCTCAGGCATTATTCGCCATTCGGCTTTATTGATTGTTTCAGAGAACGGACATCAAATCTCATGAAACATGATCGATGGCGATGGATGGCCCATGGTGATCTGCTGTGGCACTGACTGCCGCATTGGATATTAATATTTAATGCCTGCTGCTCCACGAGGACGCCAATCCACCTCCCTAAAGCAACCTTGTTCTCCGTCCCTGGCGCGCTTCCAGTCCCTACACGCCCTAGCCGTCGAACCCAAGTCCTAGCCTTCTCAGTCGTCACCCATCGGTGAATTAAATGAATGGGAAATTTCCGAGCCATCCGTGGGGAACGGGAAGATGAGCATGTCCTTGTCTTTCTCCTGCAGTTTTCATGCTACGTTGCGCGCTTAGTCGGCCTTGATGTTCTATCAAAGTGGATCTTCAACAGAAGATACACCGAAGATACTTGTTGGTGACTTGCGAAGTTACAAAAGAACCTGATTAGCACTTCATTATTCATGGCTTACAAGGCTGACGGAAACTCTTTAGCAGCGGATATGGGACGACTGGAAGTATAGTTCCGATCACTACTGAGGAATAATGTTCTCTATTGTGGAGAAAACTACCGGCCTTCCTATTTCGCTCAGTTGGGAAAACAAAGGTTGTGGTTTACGAGGTCATGTAAGAACTCGTACTTGTTCGCTTGCTTTGATCCGTAGTGGCGTCAATTCAAAATCATCCCAAGAAACCCAAAAGTTGGTGTCACGCGAGGGCCCAGCATTGGCGTACCAGGTGGCTTTTCAGCTGAAAACCTTCCCTTCCGCCATGTGCACTGCTTTCCAACTTCCCAAGATTCTTGGAACCGGCTTTTGGCGTTTGCATGAGAGTTTTGTTTCATGCGGCCGCACAACAGCAAGGCTGGATATGTGTCATTGATATCTTGGATCTTGGACCCCTTAAGCCTTGGGCAAGTTTAGATCTCATTGCCCGGGCATCTGGTGATCATTTCCTATCTACTAGTCAGCAAGTAATCGCCGACCTGAATTGCAAGCGCGGTTCCCAGAAGCCGGAAAGTATTACTACCAGCCTGTTTTGGGTCCAGTCGGATTTGTGACAAGGCTTAATTAAGTCCGACATACAATCCGTCAGGTAGTCCCTTTGCCGGTTCCTCTCCCACGGGACTGAAACACGGCTCGGGCATACTAAGCCCATTGAGTGGTCAGCCTTGCCATGGCTTAACGTCTCCTCAAGATTTGAAGACTGTCACCGTAATCGGGTCATTATTCGGCTATGGGACTTTCTGATTCGCCTCTTGAATCCCCATGGCGGTTTTGCCCCTCCTACGGTGTAGAATTGTGTCCAGCGCCGAGGCTGCGAGATATCGGCCCCAGGACGTGTGACTAATCTATTAACGTCTCCCCAATGAAGGAGCCTGCAATTGTCATTCGTCTGCCAGTAGGTCCGTTTGTGGAGGTTGTTTCGTCTCCTTGATACTTCGTTACGATTCAAGAAGGCTTTGATTCGATGTCGTTAGTTACCAGCGAAACGCCCTGCCGATTTCCTGGTTTTCAACCGTGACGTGCAGATCCCCAAGACTTTCCTTTTCAAATTATATTTCCCCGAAGCAGGCCAGGCCTTTCAGATGTCACTAGAGGGTTAAATATGAAAACCCCTTCGGCGAGTTGACAATGCGCGATATTGATACCAACAGTAGGTAGAACAAAGGACGCGTGTTGAGGCAAAAGGCGGAACTTGCCACAAGTGTGAAAATTCCAAGAGATAATTAGTTCCAGTAGTGCTCGATGATGAGAGTTGCATCTTGGCTGGGAACAGTTAGACTTTCAATTGTCAGAACGAGAACGAACTGCCGGTCAGCCATTAGTCTGCGAACCTGGAATGTAGCAGATGGCGTCACGATACGGCGTAGTGAGCTCGTGACATGGTGACTAAGATAGGAACAGTGAGATTTGAGCCTTACACGCATTTGCGCGCGGCAGTCAAATGTGAAAGGCATCTCACCGACTCTATTCTTGTCCGCGGTTGCGTTGCGCCGTTAAGAACAAAGATAGCATTTGTCGCAGGTGTCTGACATGGCATTTTCAGACCAAAATAACATTCTGCTCCAGCATGGAAAAAGCATTGAGGCCTTGCATTGGTTCATCTCGTCAAGGATCCCCGTCTCAGACGCACATTGTGGTTCACCAGTCTCCAGTCAATCAGAGGCTTCGCCGGCGTTCTTCGGATGCGTACCATACCTACCTACTTCGGCCCGCACTCGCTGCATGCCGCTTGCATTGCGTCGGCCGGGCTGGCTTGGGGGCTGGGTAGGGATTGGTGATCGATTCAGGAGCGAGCAGAAGAGTTCTTCTCTGGATGTGGGTGGAGGTGGTGGGTGAAGAGGTGTTGCCAATGTCCACCACCTTCGCCTAAAATCAAAATAGGGGGCGCTGAAGTCTGCACCGCTCTAGCCCTTCTGCATGCCCTCACTTCTGGACTGTCGAGTACAGTACTCGTATCCGGGGGCTTGGTAACAGATTAGATCATGAGATTGAATTGGCTTTGGGGTCGGTGGCGGCATGATCTCACGCCTCAGGTACGTATCGTATCTTGTGCTGAAGGAAGTATTGTCCCCCTCTGGAGCTGAGGAGGGGTACCTCGAGCTGAGCTGCAAGCTGCACGACGCACAGGACAGGTCGCCAGGCTCCGCCGTGGCCTCGAATCAGGGCTGGCCTGGTGCAACAAGATGGCTTCTCCCAACCTCGCTGAGTGCGCACTTTATGATTGGTAGTATTTGGTACAGAGCTTACATGATGCTTGGTAAGTCGTGGCCGGTTCACAAACCTAGCTGCACCCAACCCACGGCTTGGATTCTAGTGCCGTCGTCGTAGGGCAGAACGAGGAAGGATTCAGCTCTTCATCCGTCCGCATGTGTGATCTGATTGCTTTTCACCGCTGGCTCGCTATAATTAGGGTTCAATATCCGAAAGGGTCTCAGAACATCGAAGAATACGGAATCGATAAAACGGAAAGTGCTCTTTTGAGGAGCTGGCGAGAGGAAGCGTGTGCTTATGAGGCTTCTTTTGGAAGTTGCTTCTCCTTATGGACGAGGCTAATCTCCGCTGTGGGAGGAGAAGAGAAGGCTGAAGCAGCCCTGTCCAGTGCATGCTCATTATTGCCCATGCTCAAGCCTCGAGTCCTGTGCTAGGCTGCTAGCCGGCTCCCGAACTCGTGTTCACTCAGGGCTGACGATTGCGGGCTGCTCGGTCTCGGACTCAAGACAGGGATGGTTCTTGGCCTATGTGTATTGCGGCCACTGCCTTCCCTTCCCGCAGGTTCAGGCTTGGACAACTAACTAGTTGTGCAGGGTAAGCAGCTGGTTAGGACAGTACAGAACTGTTCCGACCCAGATCTGTATTAGGGCCTCCTATCGCATATCTTGGTGTCGGAAGCCGAAGCCCGTTGGAGCAATGGAGACGAGGTTCCGAAGGTGTGGGAGCCCGTCCTCATAGGCTGGGAATCTTTGCTTTGCTTTGCTGGCTCTGTTCTGCTGCTGGCATGCATCAGAATCGACTTGCTGGCATCGAATCTCTGGCTGAGGAGGTACGCAATCTCGTGCTCTGATCCTGCTTGATACAGCAGTACTCCGTGTTGACGAACTTGTTGAAATCCAGTCGCCCTGTCTCCAGCCACGAAAGGCAGCAAGCAGTCTTCCGTATAACCATTGGCTAGGAGCCTCGCAGCCACGAACCGTTGCACATGCATCTGAACAAGATTTTCCCTCTTGCCGAGGGCGGGGAGGCAGCGAATCCCACGAGCCATGCATGCATTGGTTTTGCTGGGCGACGTCGAACTCAAAAACCTTGGTAGCCTCGAGTCATTAGCGTGAGGCCTCGTCGCTGTCGACTCGCCAAAGACTGTGACGATCTCGCCCCGGCAGTCCTAAAGTTAAGGCACGCCACCAGATGCCACTACTGACTAACTGATCTTCCAGAATACAGAAGGGTGCCGCCTAGTGCTTGTCAAGTGCCTGGCCCCGTGGCGTCTAGATCTCATTAGATAGTTCCTGATCAGCGTGATCATAGCCGCGCGAGTAGAATCTTCTGTGATTTGCATTTAGTTCAGTCTACTGTTATTGCGAACGATTTGCTGACGTTGCTTCCCCTATCAAAATATGCAAATGAGGTAATAGAGGCATGCCGGCGAAAGTAACTAAACGACGATTGTCTCCTAGAGTCCCATCGTAAAGTCCGAAAACCTAACCTTGTGTTTATTTGAATTTCAGACATATGCCGAGGAATGTCCCGAGGCGAGCGATTTTAAACTCAGCACCAGGCATATACCTTCTAGAAGGAAGATAGCTCATGGATCTTTCGGGGACTTTTGAAAGTTCAATAAATCAAGGCTTGTGCATAGCAGGCCTGGTAAGTTCCGAGCAGATTTAGGCCTTTTTCGAGAAGTTAGATCTTACATGCAATTCACTAACTGTGCCTCATGCAGTACAGAGGCACTTTTTCTGCAGCAGCATGTCAATTTCCAGATCGAGAATTGAAGGATTGAAAACTGCTCATCAAGGGGGTTGGGAAGTTGAGAAACACAGGGAGAAAGTCAATTGACGAGGTATCCCGGGGCCGTGGTTCATCCGCGGGAGTTTGGATGGCATCAAACCTGGAAGTGTAAATCGTCTCAGACAGAGTGAAGTTGGTGTTTGGGACACAGCATGTGAATCTACTTGGCACAGGAAGGACAGAAGGAAATTTGCCATCGATTCGTAACTCGACTCCAATTTTCTCCATTTATCGAGCGTCTTGGGTGGTGGCGCAGCGGAAGATCAAGACTCAGTCTGGAGACGAAGCGAGTCGTTGGCTGCATTCAGCTGCAGCATCACCAGCAGGCTCTTTGGAAGGCTGCACAACTGCAGAGCGCAATTTCTATTGGGCATCCCAATTGGCCATTCGTAATATAGCCAATTGTAGGATACGGGGGTTAACTTTCTAGGTACGCCTCCCAATATAAGCTAAATCATCCTTTTGCTGGGGTCCTCGAACTTGTACCGGTTGTTCGTACTTCACTTTCCTTTTCCAAGCCTCCAACAGACTCGATTGACTCTCAACCACTAGGGATCGGTTTTGTCACTTGCCATCGTATCCAGGGAAGCGGCGAGCACAAAGAGTGGACAATTAAACGCTGCGGTGACCCGGCTCAGCTGCTTTCGCAACCTCAGTCACCAAGCCAGCCCAGCCAGGATTGGTGCTCCTGCTCGGCATGCATGAGGTTCAAGATGATTAGATCACAAATAAAGTACGCTGTACAGTATTGTACTTACGTAGTGGTGAGGCGACGACGACGACCATGAGCCTCGGGAAGTTCAACAATGAGGAGCAAAGGGCCGGGTGTGACCTTGCGGCCTGTCCTCGCAACCTCTCCGGGCTGGCTCTCCTTGCCTTTGGCAGCTGGGCACAAGAAATGGCTTGACGCGCTAGGAGGGAGAGATAGGGCTGAAGATGTCAACTCGAAGGAATTGGAGCCCGTAAATCCCTGCATGATGGCCCCCTGCACCAACACCCTGACCGCCATCCTTCGAACCCCGCGAGAGAACCCTGGATGATGTTGCTGACCTTCCTTGTTGATTGGCCATCTCGGCACATCCCTGATCGTGCAGTTGCTGCCCGCCCAAGAGAGCGTGGGGAAGAGACGAGAGAGTACGATGCAGTGATGTCAAAATGGCTCGACGGCCATGTCCACCCTCCAACGGCCAGACTTATGGGTTCAGGAGCTTTCACTTCCTGATGTCGTGCAGGATCTTGGGAGAAGAGACTGTCCAGTTCGCGGAGGAGGCTTCAGAGAGCGCACCTTTGCAATGTTCGTATTCTCGACGAACTGAAATCGAGTTGAGTGCTCTTCAAGAGCTACAATGGTCTGAAATCATGAAGTGTACTTACCTTACTGAACGAAACGGGTTTGGATGAGTAGGAATGAGAGGAGATACATAGTCGGTTGAAGGATGAGACGAACCATACTGAAGTCAAAAACAGTGAAGGGTGTTTGAAAGAAACAGGGAGGTAGAACTCTACTTCTAATACAAATTCGTAACATAGAAAGCAACGAGCCCTGCTCTCTCCTTCATCTACTCCCACACTCCATTTGATCCAACTTATGGTACTGTGATCCAGGAAGCGTCGGTCTGATGAGCTATCATCTGCTTCATATGGTACTGGCCATAATCAACGGATGCAGACATGTGTTGTCGTCGACGAGTCAACAGTCAAGCCATGTTCACCGTATAGTTGATGTATCCACCAACTAACTGCCTCAGCCCTTCCTCCTCCTTCACGATGGGTGCTGCCGGCCTTTCTCTCACTCCACTGACTCCACTGCATTCTCTCACACCGCACACCCACCTGCACCCTGATCGCGATCCATGCTTTCGCCTTACGGCCCTGGCTCTTGGCAACACATAAGACGACAAGGGATGGGAACAGGACAGGGTGCGGGCGGCCTCTGCGGGATAGAGATCTCTAGAGCAGGGAATAAGGGCAAGGATGCGATAGGTTGGGGGGGGAGGCAAGAGGGGATAAGGGAGGGAG
>JAFJYG010000239.1:0-62762 GCA_017366145.1 Cadophora sp. M221 | reverse complement strand
AAGAAGGCGTAGGGGAGGGGAGGGGAGGGGAGGGAGCAAGCCAATGTTGATCCTCATCCTGGCTCTCCAGACTTGCTCTTCATGGCGGACGCTACCGTTGGCTTCCCCTCCCTCCCCTACCCTGCCCTGCCAGCCAGCTCCGTACCCATACCTTTCCCTTCCCTACCTTCCTCCATCCCTGGTCTTTAAGCTCTTTGAGGCTGCTTGTCCGCTAGAGTATTGCCAAATTGCTTGTAACCGCGTGATACGCGGGGCGCATTGAGATGGAGGATCAGATCTGGAATCTGATATCTGGATTTAGACATCATCCCGGATGATCGACGATGATGGCGACTGCGACTCAATAGAGCCCGTGAGCGAGATGACGGCTGCGCGGTCTTGGTCTTGGAGTTGGAGCAATTTGAAATTGATGTCTATGCAAAAACATGTAGTGGAGATATGCGCACTACCGGTACGAGCAGCTACGGTGGAAAGGAGAGAAAATTGCGAATTGCCTGTGGGGAGTTCGTCCATTGTCTGTGATGTGCTGACTGTTCGGTGATCGGTTTGGGTGTTCTGTTTGGAAGAAACAACGAGCCAGGAGCCAGGGGTGCTGGCCATGGCATGGGGAAATCCGTGATGTGATATGCATGAACTGGACTCGAAGCGCTTGAAGTCCCTCGAAGTACCTGTACATTTTTGCGGACGGACCTCCTAACTACAGCAAACAGCAACAGAAATAAACACGAAAATAAAGCACAACTGAATTGAAGTCTGGAAGAATACACCTGGTGCGGTCTAGCCAGCTACAGACCACCCGGGCTTGATTACGCTGTCTTGAATAATCTCTGGCCGAACAGTCAAATCATAGCAGGGCGTTTTATGATGCTATTTCCACTTCGACGTGATGTGTGCGTGAGTGGAATGCTTGCTTGCATCACTCCATCCTTCACTCCTTCCCATCCACCATCCATCCATGCATGCAGGTCATGCGGTGATCCCCGATCCACTGCTCTATCTTTTTCATCTCGACATCATGCCATGGGTATCTTATCGATCCGGACAGCAACGAGCTTCCCAAGTTCCCAGTCACCAACAGGAACATCTTTCCCAACACGTCTGTAGCCGCAGAGTACCAAGATTTCTCCCGGGGGGCAGAATTGGAGACGAGGAAGTGCAAATGTTGGTCAGGCGAAATCCCGTAATTGGGACCAACAGAGTTACAGTAAGTCGCTCGCTCGCTCAATCACCGACATGCCATGGAAGACACTGTACTGGACTGGGTACATTGGGGATCAAGATATGAATGTATCTAAATACAGCAAGTACAAGAGCTGATGTACCTCTGCGGCCCGAAGCTGCATGGGCTTTCATCGGCGAGGGAAATGGCAGAGGCCGATTTCACTCAGCTTGCCCGATAAGCAGGGCCCAAAATTGACACATATTTTCGACAGAAGCTGCCGAACAAGGCATGGCTCTCACTCAATCACACGCTCCTAGCGCGTCGTCATCCTTCCTTGGCCAACCAATTCTTCAGCCAATTTCTTCAATGATGTTCAATAAAAATCCGTTGGACATCCAATACTGTATGTAACCCTTTGTGGAAAGCATGCCGAGTGAGCTCGCCGGCCCGAGCAGCCCTGACCTGGTCCGTGACGGTTGTGGATTCCCGAGAACGCGAGGACGTCTCAATCCGGCTGGAAACCCGAGGAGCGTGTTTTTAAGGTTTTCGCCGAAGGTTCGTCTGGTGAAGCTTATTCATCCTCCCTCCTCACGATGTTTCACGCAGGCATAGCCTGGCCGTAACTGAAAACACGAAAGGAGGCCCTCAAAAGTATGTGGCCTCAAAAGCTCACACACGAGTTGACAGGTCGAAGCCTGCACACCGAAGCCTGGTCGTTTGATATCCCCTGTTCTTTTCGAAAAGTTTGGACCTTTTTTCGGATTTGTTTATTTCGTGGCGCTTGGAATTGAAACGGGGATGTCGTGACGAGTGTATGGGAACATGGAAAGAAAACATCCTTGTGCGGCAGGCTCCGGTTGCTGGTTCTTGGGACGACCTGGTGCAATCTTTGGCACAAGGCTGGAAAATGGGCTTGACCAATTTCGTTCCGTGTTACATTTTCCAACATCGGCATTTGGATAAATACTTAGCAGATGAAAGATAAATACTTGTCCTCCACAACGAGAATTATGACAAATACTTCGATGTTTTCGCTTTTGATGCCAAATTTCGGGTGAACAGAATAGCAATGTGTTGAATCTCCACAAACTAGACCTTCGTGCTACATGAATATCAAAACACAATAAACTTGGAATTGAACCTACAGTAGCCTTCAGTGTTGGAAACGGCAGAAAACTCTATGACCGATCAGATCAGCCCAACATAGTAATACCGGTAGACTAGTGGTTCGGATCACAAGTATCGTCTCGATTATTGCCTACCACCTGAGCATGTTTGAGAGGCCGACGGTCGAGAGAGCCCAGCCGCTTGGAGACTCACTCAAATCCATAAATAGGTCGGTAGCGAGTTCCATGACTCTTGTTGACTTTGGATGATTTTGTAACACTGGAAGGAACTGGCGATGCAAAACAAACCTCAATGACTTGTCGTCTGGTCTCTGCGAGTTGACTACGAATGACGCGACAGCCAGAACAATTCATAGACTTTAACTTGGGGAACAAACTTTCGCATGACTGAACACTTTTCGGATTGTTCCGACTCCCGCAGACGTTGGACGAGTAAATCAAAGTGTAGAACGGAATTTGCTCGATGACTTGAAATGAAATAGACTGGATTCCAAATGGCAGTCCTTTGGGGTTACCTGTCATCCATTGACTGTGCCAAATATAAATTCGTAGAAATAGATTGTGAATTGCTTGCGAGAAAAAAGCGATCCACAGACAACGATGCTTCGCATGGCCCTCAGACGCTCAAACCACGTAAACAAAACAACAGATTCGTCTCCCTTGACTCACCGCTGACTTCCCAAAAACCTGACGTCGAGGAACAGGTTTGAGAATGTCACATGTAGAGCACTTGCGTCGTACACGTGATGGCAAAGAATGTTTCGCGTTACTCAGGTAGGAACTTCCAAACATGCCCTCCTCTCGCGAATCTGCTCGGATGAGGGTCTTCCCGGGCAAAGATTAAGAAACAGCAGGTCGGACGAATGGGCGGGTTTCGAAACAGAAACATTCTATTGATAATCACTTTTGCAAAACTGCGGAGGATTCAGAACCCATCGTGATCACCAGAAAGGACATGCGCGGAAGGAGAAAATCCCCGCACCAAATGGGATGCGAAGGAAACACAAGAGGTAAACAAGCCCTCGGCCACCTACGCAACACACTCAAGATCGGATCAAACACAGCGCATAGATAGAACCCTGCTGCCCCTCACAATTCGTCATTCGACACTTGTCGATACCGAGGGTTTGTGGAATCTGTGACAGCGGTAAAGAGTCGATCCTCATGCCATGTGCGTTGAAATTGGGTGTTGCCCCCTGGTGATGTTCGGTCGAGACGATGCCCGAACGTCCTGTGTTTGAGAGTTGGCGAATTCCGCGCCACGTCCCACGGATTCAGCGGCGGCTCAATGGGGACCCTTGATTTCCAGCAGAACAAGAGACGAGGGGATCGGATGGCAGATCGCCACGAGCGTCCTGGAGAGCGTGCATACGAGGAGGACCGCGAGGGTTGAGATGGCAATGTATCACGGCCGGGAGGCGTAAGGCTGCTTGGATGCTGCAGAAAGATGCAAATGAAATGGTGTTTATGATGGAACGGCACAAGCGAGGAGACGAACGGTTCCTCCCCCTTCCGAATAACCAGCAATCTCAACCGCGCCTAGCTGCACCTCCGCCTACACCTTCACCTGCCAGCATCGCATCACCGTGTTTCTTCAGTCGCTGGTTCGACCAGGACGGCCGCCACCAGTTGAAAGTTGAGACGAAGACGATTTGCCGCAGCTCCGGCGACGACGTTCTCGAATGCTGTTTTCTTGGCCGCTGCTTGCTTCACTTCCCCACAATCATGCACCCCAAAGTTCACCGTGAGAGAAGAACTCCGGACTCGAGAGAGCGCAGGGCAGCATTGTGTCATGACACAGGTCAGCATCAGCAGCATCGAAGCAGATGCGTTCTGCTCTCAAGATATGATTCGAACCCCGTGCTAATAATCAGTGGTGGTGATGCTGATTGACGATGGCGATACGATGGAATGCTCTCATAATAATGGGTCCAAAGCGGACCAGCCGATGGATGAACAAGCAGCGAGTCGAGTCTTACACCCCGGTTCAATCAACAAGCTTAAAGTATCTTGATACACTTGCTGCCTTTGGAGTCCAGATTCTAGCTTTGGCCTTTTGGGGATTCGAAAAAGCCTGATTCGAGAAACCCCGAGATAAAGGCGGCGACAAAAGCTTCATGTTCAAGGCGTTTGTCCAACAACCCACGAGACAGTTCAAACCAAGACTCCGCCATATTGATGAGCATATTGATAGTTGGCGGCCTCTTCCCAGGCCACCAACGCCTTGCACGCCTTGCAGTGGAGAGAGGGAGAGAGGGTTCGCTCTCGTTTCCTGCCCTATCCTATCCTATCCTATTCCATCCTCTCCCGTCCTATTCTTATCCCAATGTTTCTTCTGTGCTTCGAATCGGTCCCAACTGCGAAACGGATGCCAATTCAGCCATTCAAGAGCGCTCCCCAGCCTGGGCGGCCTCACCCAAGACCCGTAAGCGTCATTGTCCAGTGCCCACAGAGGCGCCGCAACATCTGACCACGGTGTCAATCGTGCAGCTGCGGAGCCACTGGAGGGACGACTTCTGCCCGGCGGTCCAATGAGTCGGACAGATCTGGCTGCTCCATCAGATAGAGCCCTTGGATAGTCGCAGAGCTCGTGCCTCAGCTCCTCGGTGCCGATTGCTTGGGCACTCCCTCCACGGCCTCCCACCAAACACCTGCAGCAGGGCTCCTCGTAAGCGAGGGTTTCGACTGGGCAGGGATAACACCCACTGCAGCCGCAGAAGCCTGCACCTCTTCACGACACTTGAAATCTTAAATTGTGTGTGTTGCAAGATTCAACACGGATTTATGCTGTCTCCCGCGGAACACCGCTCTCTGTGTCGACGGTGCTGGGCTTCGCATATTGCCGGTCGAACACTCCAGCTTCCAGCTCTTTAGCCATCCAGTGATGGCTTCATGGAATGCCCTCTGGAAGCCCTCGAACAGCGAGGCCGTGACATTCCAAAGGCGACACCCCGCCATCTCAAACATTCCCCCCGGTCACCAAGAAACGCCAGTATGAAGAGAAACGGGACGAAAAGAGGGGATCCCAAAGAAGATGTGAAATCAAGCCATGCATAATCAGAAACCGTCAAGAACATCGGCCACCCCTCCACCCCGGCAAACTTCAGAGGCAAAAAAAAAATGCACGGCCGCGACCTGCTACGGGAGCAGGATACTCCAGATGATCCTATGCAAGGCCATGCTTCCATATATGAACTCTGGCCCGCCTTGTCTCGTCTGCTTTTCTTTCTTTCTCCTACACTCGACGTCGACTACACCGTTCCGCAGCTAATACACTCTCTTTTATTGCCCAACTGGCTTGGCTGCTTACATTCTTTACTGTAGTTTATAGCGTTGTTTAACTTTATTCCATTCTCTTCATATCCATACTTTTTTCCACAACATCTACGCTATCTTCGACAGACAGACCAACCATTACATTCTACCTGCAGCCTCGGCCTGCCCTTTACAACCATTCAATTCGTGTCACTTTTGCTGGATCAACAAGTCTATTTTCAGCATACAATTTGAACATTCCAAACTTCACATCACTTAACGATAAACGACTGTCATGTCTTCCCCACAAATGAACACCTCCGCCCATGTGGCTCCATCCAACTACTCTCCAGTCGACGCCATCAACCGCCACGACTATGGAGTGCAGAAGAATAGAAAGCAGGCATCAACCGGTGGAGGGAGAGCCTGGAGCGAGGATGAGGTACGGATACAAAGTCACGACTGTGCTGGGTCTCGCTAATACGTCGCTTGCAGGAAGTTTATCTACTTCAGACTCGCCTCCAGAAGATGCCTTACAAGCATATCGCCGCTCACTTGAAGAAGACTGAGTTGGCTTGCCGCCTTCACTACCATCAATTGTCCCACGGGAGCAATCGCCGCAAGCGAACCAACTCCGTCACTTCGTCTGGTGCTGGTTCCGTGGCTCACTCCCCAATCATGTCTCACTCGATGCCATCTCCCATCAATGAGAACATGCAGCCCGTTACTCCACCCACCTACAACTACTCACCCCAATCACCCGTCCACGTTCAGCTCCCTTCCGCATCCACCCTTCTCCACCGATCCGACTCCAACAGCCCTCCACGAACCCTCGGTCACCCAGTGGCCATCCTTCCCAAGCCATCTCCTCCTCGCCGTGCTCTTTCCGACTCAGCTGCCAACCCACCACTCCGTCTCGACTGCGATATTGCATCTGGCCAGGTCAATATCTCCAACGTCGACAAGGAGCGTCTTCGTCAAATCTACGAGGCCCACCGAGTCTCATTCTGGGGCGTCATTGCCTCTGAATACGGCGGAGGAGCTTCTCCCCTCTTGCTCGAGGAGACATGGAAGCGAGGAATCGCAACCAATGCTCCCCCAACTCCATGTGTCTCCCCCGATACCCAGACTGTCCGCAATGGTGCTTACCAGGGATACAACCCAAAGCCCATGCACCAGCTCCCAACTCCAGTTCAGGAGAACAAGACCAACGCCACCAGCATTTCTGCTCTCTTAGGCATTGTAAGTTGATCCCGTTGCGTAGTCATCTTTATTTCCTTCTAACAATATTACAGGATGCGAGCCCACGCAGCCCAAAGGAGCGTGAGATGATCAAGCGCATGGAGGAGCGAAGAGACACCCGCGACATCGTCATGGCCGGCATTGAGATGGGGCAACGATGCGACTAAGAGTCTTCAAGAATTATTCTTCAGTACAGGATTTTAATGATTGAAGGTGCGGGTGGTGGAGGATGTCTGATTCTTTTGAAGCATTAGGTGGGAGTTGGGGGGAGGAAGGAGTCTGGACGGATTCATGTCTTCATGACTGATGGACTGAATGATGGGCGGGATTTTTCTTAAATTGATTGGTGCGCTTCTGTTCTAGGTGTGATGTTTCGTCGTTGCTGCTTTGGAGATGAACGTTATACAGAAAAGTGGTGGTAAAGTTGAAGAAATCTTGGCGGTCTTGTACGATAGAGAGTTTTGTTGCTTTTGAGAAATAAATTACATTCTCCATATCCCAGTCGCCTTCGTCGTGCTTCCGTATCACCGCTGCATTGTTTTCATCCGCTTCGTTGTTTGGACTAGCCGCACTAATCGTAATCGTGTTGGGTTGGGTGGATTTGCATAATGGAGCAGCCTCGTATCTTCGTTCTGAATCTGTTCTTGTTCTGGGATTCGTTTCACTCTGTGACGAATGTGACCGCATTGATTTAAGCATGGCTCAGGGGTTTCGGCTCTGTCAGGGGGCTTGCTCGCTCGATGAGATGAACCCACAGATGCTCGGTTATATTCGGGAATATCTCCGAGCAACCTAGGCCCGGATTAAACATCAATAACGGCAAGGCCAGGCCGTGCGGAGATCAAAAGCGATCTGAGGACGACAGGAGGAGGAGGAGAGATGAGATGACACGCCCCGCAGCTTGTTGACGTCCGTTCCGAGTGAGTCCGACGCAATGCCATCGAAACCACAAACGAACCCTGCCTGTCAACAATTCGAACCTTCACCATGTCCCCAACTCTTCGTACCCTCGGCCGACTAAGCTTGAGCTCAAGCTCCAGCTCGAGATCTACCGCATGTCTTCTTGCCAGACACCAGATCTCCAGTCGTCTCTACAGCTCCCAGCCGGATGCAAAGGCGATTGCATCTGAATTCTACTCGAAATCCCAAGCCAATCCTCCCTATGCCCAGACCCAATTGCTGGACGCGAACCAGCTGCAGCGATTCTCCGCGACCTTCTCGCGCCCTGAGCTCTCGAAGATCTTGCCGAAGAACGGCACCCCTCTGCCAGCTGGCTATCATCTAGCCTACTTCACGCCAGCACAAGTGGAAGAGGAGCTGGGACGCGATGGCACAGATACAACCTTCAATCCGCCGAGGCCCTACACCAGGCGGATGTGGGCTGGCGGGGAATTGGAATGGGTGAAAGAGAACAAGCTGAGAGTTGGACAAGAAGTCACCGAGACGACGAAGCTGATATCATCCTACTCGAAGAAATCGAGGGCGGGAAATGAAATGATCATTGTGAGCGTGGAGAAGAAGTTCCAGAACGAATGTGGCGTGGCGTTGCTTGATAAGAGGTAGGGGCTCGATGCGAGTTTGGAGCCTTGATACGATGGATATCATGAAATACTTGCTTGCTTCTGCCAGCATTGAATTACTAACAAAGTTCTGCTAGGAATTGGGTTTTCCGAGAAGAGATCACAAAACCGCAAGCTCCAGCACGCCGGCCAGAAGAGGTTCCATTTCCCGAAGGCAAGCACGTACGAGACTTCTGCCAAACCGATGTCACGCTCTTCCGCTTCTCAGCCATGACGTTCAACGGCCACAAGATCCATTATTCTAAAGAATGGTGTCGAGAAGTCGAGGGTCATCGTGGGCTTGTCGTCCACGGGCCATTGAACTTGATCAATATGCTCAACTTCTGGCGAGATCTTCAGGGTGGTGATGTTACTCCCAAGAAGATTACGTACCGCGCGACGAATCCTCTATATGCAAGTGAAGCGTACAGGATTATCATAGGGGAGGAGGTGCAGAAGATTACAGAGGTAAAGATTGTGGACAGCTACGGTCAGGTATCGATGCAAGGAACCATCGAAAGCTTTTGAGTTGACTCTGCTTTTTGGTATATGAAGTATTTTTGTATGACATTTCAGCGGTTTAGTCTTGAATGACTTCCTCAAGCGGGTCAAAAATCATTCCAACCCATTCTCTCTCCGTTGGTTTTTTTTTCTCGCGAAAATTTCGGACTTTGTAGCGGTGTATCTCGCAATTCTTTCCTTCATCAGCAAATGTTGCATCTAGCGATGTTTCAGCACAAATTTTTCAGCTGTACAAGTACCAGTTCGTATCAAGATCGTGGCTATGCCTCAATCCTCCTCCCCACTGAGCTCCCCACTTCCGAGCCTCACGAACCATCCAAACAACCATCACATGACGCAGGCATAACATACAGTTCTAGGTTAATCACCGCCAAGAACTCAACTCTTCTCGCCAAGGAGTTACTGAGCTGTCTTTCTTCATTCATTTGTCCATCGTTTGCAGATCTCAGCCAAGAAACCCATCCGCGTCATAGCCTCGTCTAATGACGAGGTTGCCAACTGCCATCCGAAAAACAAGAAGGCCAGCAGAAGCCGGCACCCCTTGGCCTCAGCTATCCTCGACGTGGTCCCTCTTGGCCCTTCTCCACCTTCAATCTACTCAGCAAATTGCCGTGCGTTTTTAAGCATACTCCGCATGCTCCGAAACATTGCTAAATGGCTTCCATGGATCATGGAAGGTCGGCTAGAACGGCTGTGCCCGGTACTTAGTCGGCTGCCTACTATCCAGCCTCTCTATTGTCCCGCACCCGAAATTTTGGGAGGATATCGGGGAGGTCTAGGTTGAGCAGCTTCAACTGGCAAAGATCTTTAATTAGAGTCTTGGGTCTTGAGTGGACAAAAGCCGTGACGTTGCATCAGTGGCTCAGACTTTATTTTCCTACTGTCGTGTGCACTCGGGAAAGAAATTCTTGTTTGTTGACTTGGAAAACTTAGGATCTTCGGGAAGTATCTTGACCACTTGGCATTAGCGAATTCATATAAGAAGCCAAGATCCTCGCAACAGTTAAGTCATTATTCCAACAGCCACAACCTTCCTCAACATCTTCTTTCGAACTCAATCTCTACTCAACTCTATCAATCATCATGCAACTCATCAAGGTCTCTGTCCTCGCCCTTCTCTCGAGCTACGTGGCAGCTCAAGATATCGATAACAACGATGTCCCAATCCAATGCCGAGCCGTCTGTGCAAAGTCAGTGACCCTCCTGAAATAACGTGAAGCAATAAACTGACATAAGTTAGCGTTATTACTCTGACCCAAAACTGTGACCGCCAGAACGACGATCGCGACAGGAACTTCATCAACTGCGTCTGTTCCAATGCCAACGCAGCCACCGAGATCCCAGCCTGCGAGGCATGTGTCGCGAACTTCGACCGCAACGACGGCGCTGACAATGGTATTGCTCCTCATCTTCCACACCCAGG
Organism: Cadophora sp. M221; assembly: GCA_017366145.1. Lineage (NCBI taxonomy): Eukaryota > Fungi > Ascomycota > Leotiomycetes > Helotiales > Ploettnerulaceae > Cadophora > Cadophora sp. M221. Next base: position 52,472 of record JAFJYG010000239.1, on the reverse strand, counting down.
CAGAGCTTCAGGACTAATCCAACTTCACAGATGTCAACGACCTAGTCCGCTCCTGCTCGTTCTCAAGAACATCCTACGTTAGCATGACCGGATCTCCCACCACCAGTATCAGCGGGTCCTCAACTACAGGAGCTGGTGGAGTCCTCACCACTCTCACAGGCACGCAAAGCACCAGCACTCCTGCCATCACAGGGTCTGCTTCCAGCGCCGTATCGTCGCTGTCTTCGGTTCTTAGCGGCCTCTCAGCTTCCAACTCGGAGCAGATTGCTTCTGCATCATCATCTTTGGCCAGCTTGACTTCAGCGGCTGCCAACCCTACTGGTACCAGCGCTGCTAGCGCCAACAGCGTCAAGGCTGCCGGTGTATTCGGTGCCTTGTTCTTGGGAGTTCTTGGTCTTGCTTAGATCACCTTGCTACGATGAGCCGGATGTAAAGATGTGAACGCGGAAGTAGAATTCCGGGAATAAGGGGAATACGGGGGATTGTGTTCTTGTTTTTCGTCACTCCTTGACGTTCGGCCAACGTTTATGATATCATGAGTTACGAGGTTACTCTATTTATTTATTTCCAATCGCAGTAGCAATACCAAAAACAACTTTTAGATCTTTCAATAGTTCACTGCATTCTCTTTATTTCCAGAGTCTTCAGCAAGCTAGTATACAAACAACACATCAATCCCACCCCATCACCAAGGCATTTTCAAAACCCCTCCCTCCTCACCACTCCCAGGCCTTCCCCAAACAACCTCCGCACTCGGCTCCTCTCCTGCAACAAAACTCATCACAATATTAAAAAGCGTACTGCTCCTCGTCTCAATCGGTCTCTTCGGATCCTCCTGACAGCAAATAGCTTGCGGAGCATTAAACCCATCCGAGAAGACCCTCTTCCTCAACACATCCGTATTAACGTTCTCTCCACTAGCAGCCAACACACTCGTTAATTCCTGTATCCGAGCAAGTCGTATTGGACTCCCGCTCAACCAAGGCGGTTCATCCACATAGCGGTTCTGAATGAAATGGTTCGTGTGGCATACTATTCCTTTCGAGTTGGGTGAGATGTGGATATCACCCTTAGGGGATAGCTCGAGACTTATTGGACCTTTCGGGTCCGCGAGGAGGATATGTGCAGATGAAGCAATGCCACCGAGCGACTCGAGTTTGGCGATCGCAGCAGCAGTGGTCTCGGATTCAAGACATAGCCTTAGAGCAACGTGAATAGGCAACTTCCTCGCATCCGTAGGTCTGGCACGAATAGCATTGAGATTCGTACCTACCGAGGAGGAATTGAACCCGATCTTACCTACAATACCAGCCTGTGTTCTTCCAGTCAGCGTTCTCCACTTCTCCACCTGTCTGGTCTAAGAGACGCTGGTTCTAAATAGAAGAGTAAAATGGCATCTCACCTCAGTAACCATCCAAATCATCGGTTTCCCCACCTGCTCAATAGACATCATAACAAGATTCCCCTTCACTCTCCTCGTCCAATCCCAATTCTGCGCCAGGAACACCTCCTCACCACCACCACCCTCCCTCGCCCTCTTCCAGCCTAGACTCGTACACCCATCCGAGAACAGGCCCAGCGCGATCTCACTCCTACAATTCAACGCCACGACATCAAGTAAATCGAGGTCAGCACCCTCGGCAATAGCAGCCATCTCGACGTGCAGATCGGGAGTCAGGCGCTGGATGCTGGCGCTGTAGTCTTGGGCTATGGAGCGAACGTCCGTCCAGCTCAGGTTAGAGGTCTGCGCAAACATTGCTTCGTAGACTTTGATCTGGCTCCGGATTTTAGGGGCGAGGACTTTGCCATGTTGAAGTCCTATCTGGAATTTTGTTAGTAGTGAGCTTGTTTAGGTTGGTGGATGACTTCATTTACTTACCTCTCGCGGCGAGCCAGACAGCTCGACAATCTCTGGAGTTTCAAATTCCTGGTTCTTGGACGGCATTTTGAGCAATATGTTAGACTTCAATTTCAATAGAGTGCATTACTTAGATATGAGATGCGATCAAGACGCAGAGAGGAAGGTGCCGTGGTAGATAAACTGTAAGTGAACCCCACTTTTGACTATGAATTACTAAGGTACGCCATATGAAGTAAAGATCCACAATGACTTCCCAATCAACCAAAAGACCTTTGAACAAACAAGATGTTCAATTAAACGCCGATCGAACAACCGTAAAGTCCAAATTTTCCTCAATTGAGCGGAATTGTATCGATTATGTATGTGCCTGGAATAGGGGGAGGATGATCTCGCCAGCTGAAGGGTAGTACTACCGAGGTCCACGTCGCTCTACTGAATACGAGAATAAAGTCAAATATTTCAGTGGCTTGATCGCCTGGAAGCAGTTGTCCTTAGTTGGCTTGCAACGACGAACTAATCTTTAGAGTTTCTGTATCCACTGAGGACTCTAGGGGGGTCTGCTAGAGGATGACCTTACGAGTTGGGCTTAAGCGAGTGGGATGACAACAAACTCGGAACCCACAAGAGAATATTGTGTTTGGATGCATTTCTCTGTCTTCTACTATCTCATGAGTGAACAGGCTTACACGTTCTTGTCAGCCATGCAAATCTATTCTCATCCTATTATAAAGCACGCGGTCCCGTTACTAGTCACTTCGCAGAGCGATGCGGAGTCACTTCTGAGAAAACCAGCTTTCATCCCAACTATAAGCATAATTCAGCCGTCTCGCCAACCGCTGTGCAATTTTGAAATCCAACTGCAAAACTCCTGATCTTGCGTCATACTCAAGCGGTGGCTCTCGGAGGAAAATGCTCTTCTCCACACCAAGGGAAACCGGTGTAAAGAGCCAAAGAGAGCCATACTGTTTAGTGACTTGAAATCCGGAGTCCACCATGGCGTTGAGGAAATCCTTCCATTTGATTTCTCCTGGGGGATCGGGAGATGGCGTTGAGAACATCTTTCGGAAAATTTTCATAGCGCGTTCTGTGAACGTAAAATGTGCCGGATGTATGGCCAAGAAGTCTTGGATCGGCATTGTGCCATTCGTGTGCAAGTTGCTCTCGACGAACGAAACTCCTTCAGCTTCATCGCTTTTTTTCGGTTTATCCAGTTCAGCCAGTGCTGTGTCAATATCGTCGAGTGCGACACCTGAATCTTTGGCTTTGTGCTTTTGTCTGGGCTCGTGTTGCCGGTTGATATGTCGGCACTTAAAGACTTGAGGGTCGTAATCATGAATTGACTTGCCACACGAGGAGTGAAAACCGTGATCAAACATCTCCCAGTACTCATCTAAGCATTTTTCTGCTCGTCGCATCTGCTCAATGTTCTGCAGTGTTCTGGTCTTCCAACAAGGATAGTCAAATCTGCCGCTATTTGAGGGACCAAAACCCTCATATGACATTCCCTGCACGTCTTCTAAGGGTCGATCAGCCTCTTCACAATCGGTATTGATACGATAAGAGCATTATGTAACGTAGAATTTGTAGAGCTGGGATAGACTGACCCTTGAATTGAGTGTGACGCTGGAGTTCAATCGCGACGTCCTTCGAAAGTAGGGTCGAAGCATCTTCTTCTTTCCCCTCGTTGGTTTCCATCTCAGCGTAGACGGCGGGTACTGAAGGCTGGACCAGATCTAATGCTTCAACGGCACTTAGATAGAATCCTGCATCGCTGATCATCGTAAGCAACCTTGGAGAAAGTCTCATTTTCTCGCTGGGGTCACTCTCCAATAAACTCTCGATTTCGACCAGCAGATTTTTTCTCCCCATTTGTAATTCCAGTCCTTCCTCGAGGAAAACAAATGCGGATAATAGTGCGAACAACTTATCATGCGTTCTTTCTGAAGGGCGTGTCCATACCAGTCTAAGTGTTGGGCCACTGCTGTCTTTGACGAAATATTTACGGAAAGTCCTCTCCGTCGGTAGAAAACGTGACAGCGAATCGACAGCAACTAGAGAAACACCAGAGTCAATTTTCTCTTCCAGGTATGGCATCAGCGAGTAAACCCTCACTTTCATAGAGTACGACTAGGATGTGCCGCAAACGTAGCATCCCTTCTAGTAAACCATAATGGCCTGATGATTGGCCCGGAATTTGGCCTGTCTTTGGCTTGTTTCCATATGTTTTCTGCAACCTGTCGGATATTTCGAAGCATATTGAGGCCATGATGACATGGCAATATGCGCTCTCTGCAATAAAACCAGCACAATCATCCCAGTGCTCCTGGGTCTCGGCTGCCGGGTCTGATCGACCTTGGGAATCATGTATAGCCTCCTCTGTCGAAGCTTCATATGCTGTGATGGTTTCGAGAAAGTATGATGGATCTACTCTTAGATCCCAAAGATGGTCTAAAAGGCTCAATTAGTGTTTGGTAAAACTAGCGAATTATAGCGCGGAGCCATACCTTCAGTCATCGTAAGTCTGGCAGCAAGAAGGGATATTAGTAGGCGAAAGTCGAAGGACATCGGAGCACTATATGGAGCACTTCTGTTCATGTCGTTCATCGTTGTCCAGCCCTCATTGGGATTCGGCAACGGTCGGTCGTGCAGAATGCCTTCACAGCAACTTTCAAGAAATTGCAACACTTTCTGCTGTATCTCAAGAACCAGAAGCCCCTCTGATATCGTGTAATCAACTGCGTACCTCAAGCGATCTTGTGCGTCTGCGTTGGCTACCAAGGAGACAACATTGCCATAGGTACCGACGGTGTCCCCAGAGAGTGATCTAATTTAACCTTAGCATCCAGTCTGATGCAGTCCAGGGAACATGGTTTCATGAAACCACAGGGCATGTACAGAAGCACAGGTAAGAAAGAATCGATTCACGTACATGGAATGGCCCGGGCAGGCGCTGACAGAGAAAGAGCTCCTGTGCTCAATGAAGATTAGCATCATGAATGTCACAAACTGTATTTGACACATTTAGGATGTTGAGAAGATGTGGGATGGGTGAACTTGCATGACTCTGTTTACAACAGTCGCCTCGAGATCAGAGCGAGCAAAGACTCTTGGAGGATTACGGGCTCGAGCCTCTATGAACATCGGCAAAAACTTTCCTTTCGACAAATCTTCCAAGTTTATATATGGCCACTTGGAAGCAGCTAAGTCTTTCGCATCCGTGACCGCCTGTTGCAATAGCTTGAAAGGGTGGAATAAGGCGAAGTCCGGGCGGTGCACAAGAGGGATATCCGGCCATGCTTCCACAAGAATATCTTTCTTCAGCCCTGTGCTTTTCCGGGACCATCGACTCGAAATCGTCTCCTGGTGGATGTCAAGGATATTCTGTAGCCTTTCCCAGCTTCTGAAGATCGAGGCAGCTCGGAATGTCGCTTCGTCTTGAATATCCTCGGGGTATCGTTGGACTTCTGCAAGAAATGGTTTCTCGGTTACGGGTGACTCTGGATTCGTGCCATCCATGTTGATGAATATAGCCTCGAGGCAAAAATATATTTAATTGATCTCCTGTAAACTATTTGTGACAATCGAAAGGAAACCGGGATCCACATCCCAAGGTTGATTGATGCTCTTTTCGTGGTTTCTCTTGGATGAGAATGACTTAGTTACTCATCTCCAAACAGGAAAGAGCGTTGCTGTGCTGATGAAGTTTTAATTCGCCTGACGATCTTGTTTATCCTAGAATTCGACTTGCTCACTTCACTGCCGTGTAAAGGCGAACGTGAGTTTCATATCGGCTCCTGATCACCAGCAACATCCTCATCATCTTCTTCATCAAGATCCTCCAATGGAAACGTGAGGATGGCAGCGATTCCGCCTAGACCCTCTAACCTCTTCCCACTTTCATGGTCGCTGCTGAGCACTTTTGCCTCCCCTCCTTCCTCCTTAACCTTATCAACCAAGGCCACCCATCGTTTCCGGGTACCGATTTCCTGACTCCGGAAAAGAGCATTGCTAATGAGCAAGACTCCACCGCCACGTCCGACTGCACCTTTATCAACAGCTTGCTCTACTTCCGTCGGCCCATACCACGCTCTTCCATCGTCCTTTCGAAGCATCGTCATGAAATCATCCATAAATCGGGTTTCTCTCGAATATTTGGTGTCCTTCAGTTTTACCAGCACTTCAGGACTTTTCAGGACTTCGTTCAGACTGTGAAGATGTCCCGAACTTGAATGGACAACCACAAAATTACTCTTGTTTGCCAAGACAGCTTTCTCTGCCTTCCTCGTTGCTTCGTCAATAATATATTTTTGAAATCCGGCAGCTGTGAATCCGGGACTTGCGAGTAATAGGGGTCTTGGTTGTGTGATATCGACGTGCCGCTTCAATGTTTCTAGTGTTGTTTCGTAGAATTTCGTCAAGCCTTTGTCATGATCACCTGCTCTGCCTGACCTTTTCTTCGGTATGACAGTCTCCACCCTTTGCTTCAATATCGTTTGGTGCTCTGTAATGAGACAGATGTTCGCCATTCCTTCTTGCATGACCACAGCTGGCACAGTCCCCTCTTTGTCCTGCCTGACTGCCTCCCGTACTACATCCAGAGCCACAGAGTCCCATCCTTGGCTTTTTTCGAGAGTGAAGTTCCGTTGTAACTCGAGGTCGAGGGTATGGAACGCGCCGACCTTCACCCACTTGTTCTCTTCTGCTACTTGCCCACTAACATGAAGCTGTCCGGCTTGGGGATCAAAGTCGATAGATGTGACGCGAATGAGGAGAGTTATATGGACTCGTGTGGACGATGTGCTCCCCGTGGCAGACTCGGTCGTTACTCGACGAATGGCGCTGGCGCGGAGGAGGTCGGTGGGCGCGATGAGATTGTAGGCATGCCACTATCGCCAATTGATTAGCTGTGGGAAAGAGTTTCTGGGATAGAGGAAATACCATGTCTTCTGGTTCTTCGGGGAACAGGGTGATGGTTCCAGAGCCATCGCGCTCAATATTTTGCTTGATGAGACGCATTTTGTCGTGTCAGGGGGTTTAGAGAGAGTTTAATATTCCCGGCAAGAACACTTGTGAGTTTGATGTTTGCTTTGTGATATCTGCGAGAGCTCGGAGGAGGTCGATGTTTCGTTTTCCTTGTGTGAACAGCACACCATGCCAAGGATTTGGAGCTTTGTGGTGGGGTAAATTGGAGGGGCAAATACTTGGGTAGTCACTTTGAGATTTCCAGAGACACTTGACATTAGCAATTTTCTAAGCGTTTGGACTGAAAAATATGACTATCTCCGTTCAGAGCTACGAGACCCATAGATTTCGCTTACCACAAGGTAGATTATTTCTTACCTACCTACCTTGTAGGTAAGGTAGTATACGTGAACTTATCATGCCTAGGTAGAACGTGACTTAGAGCTAGGTAAGAAGAACATCCAAAAATTTACCAAACTCGAGAGTAAGCCGAATACGAACTGTTCGAATTAACCGAAAGGAAGATAAAGAAAATAAATGTAAGTATGAGTACCACTAGGGATTTCTCTCGGCTACAGTATCGAGCGAATGTCGGACGGGCCGAGCAGGTAGAAACCATCCAACTTGACAATTCACTTCCAATCTCCTCTAGCCAATCACTATGATGCAATATTCTCCCCCACTATGCTCTACAACCCAGTTTCCATTTGTACTTACCCTCAAATAAATCCTTCCTTATGATCATTTAATTATAGGATCTGTAAATACCCATCCGTTATCTCCGATGTCAAGACTACATCAAATCCAGCAGCACCTGGCCAATTCGAAGCCATTTTCGGGGTTAAGGTAAGTCCTTGGGCCTGGGGGGTTTTCCTGTCATATATCAGGCTGTCCATCCGCATGTATCCTGGTTTTAAATCCCACTCCCACTCTCCGACTCTCTTCTCATATATATTCCATCTCCCTTCAAGTTTGACGATCGTAGACTATCCAATTTTCTTGCCCTCACTGATAAAGTATCGTTTTGAAAGTAACACAATGGCGGCCATCACGATCAATTCCAAGCAGCGGATGAACTCTGGCTTTGATATCCCCGTCCTAGGATATGGTGTATGTAGCCTAATCACTACCAGTATCATACAAAGCTAACATTACTCAGGTCTATCAAGTGCAAGTAAAGACCAAACACCTGTATTTCCGGCGGCTAACTTTAGCAGTCCAGCAAATATCTGTGGCGAAGTGGTGACACAAGCGCTGAAAGCTGGATATCGCCATGTATGGTTCTCCAGGCCGAAGTATGGTACGATTTGTCTAATAGCCAATAGGTCGATTGTGCTGCGATGTACCGCAATGAAGTACCAGCTGGAAAAGCTATCCGAGATTCAGGAATCCCTCGTGAAGAAGTGTTCTTTACTAGCAAGGTCTATCAACCTGCCCTGACTTATGTAAGTCCGGAATTTTAGAGCTGTACTCTATTTTCACATCGTTTCCAAAGCGGGTGTAGTATGTCTGCATGTCTTGGAATGCCCTCTGAAAATGAGGTCTTAGTATATGTATTGAGAGTAATTACTGACCGAAGCTTCTTCCGATTTAGGAAGGCGTGAAAGCTCAGGTAGACTTGAGCTTGAAAAACAGCGGTCTTGGCTATCTAGATCTCATGCTAATACATGCTCCTTACGGTGGCCGAGAAGGCCGAAAGGCGGCTTGGAAAGCACTTGTGGAGTCTGTCGAGGAAGGAAAAGTTCGCAGTATTGGTGTCAGCAACTATGGTGTCAAGCATTTGGACGAAATGGAAGAGTACATGAAGGAACTTGAAGAAGAAGGCGGCAAAGGAAAGGGCGGTGTGATCAGTGTTGGACAGTGGGAAATCCACCCATGGCTTCCTCGCTCAGACATTGTTGGCATGTTACACCCTCCTCTTAACTTGAACAAAATGTTACCCAATCTTGGGCGGATCAACCAAGCTAATCTCTTTGTCTTTCAGAATGGTGCAAAAAGCGAAATATCGTCGTCGAAGCCTATTCTCCGCTTGTTCGTGGACAGAGACTCGATGACAAGGATCTCCAGCCCTTGGCCAAGAAGCACGGAAAGAGCGCTGCCCAGATTCTCATCAGATGGAGTCTGCAGCATGGATTTGTGCCTCTTCCAAAGAGTGTTACGGCGAACCGGATCGTAGATAATGTCACAGTCTACGATTTTGAGTTGAACGAGGATGATATCAAAAGTCTTACTTTCGACAGCTACAGTGTTAGCGGTTGGGATCCAACAGTTGCGGCTCTTGACAAGTAGAGAAGAATCTTCAGCTGCCAAATGTATCCTATATGAGAATCTGCAGTTTCTACTCTTGCTTCGTTTCTTCACCGCTTCGTCTTTTTGTTGGGAATTTCACTAACGAGCTGGGCCCTGCTGCTCAGCTTTGTGGCATCGCAATGATATCTCAGCCTCACCAAGATACGACGCAAGCTCAAGCATAGGACTGCACGGCACGGTCAAGTAAGTGTAGTACGTTGCATTCAGCAGCTAACAAGCATATGTGCAGCGCAGAGCACGGAAGCAAATCCCTCAGCTTGCCTGCTTCCTTGCCTACCTAACAGCCAGCTAGCTAGCCGAGCAAAATGCCGCTGGTTGAGAAGTCTCACAACACCTCCGCTTCTTCTCTGCGAAAGTACAATCCGACTGCCAAGAAGCTTTATATCTTGTAGATCACCGGGGCACTTCTCCTTCTCGTCTTGATATTCCGTGGCAGCTAGATCTTTTCTTCCGAACCGCCATTACCAATTCCAGCCACCGACATGAACGTCCTCCGGAATGATATCCTCCACCTGGACGTTCGAAAGTTGCAGACCCTCCTGGACACGACGAAAGTGAAGTGCATACAGCTTGTGGATCTTTATCTGGACCAAATTCACCGTCATGATGGATATCTTCACGGCATGTTGAGTATGCCTTCCAGGGATGCACTTCAACGAATCGCTGCTGTATTGGATGAAGAGAGAACAGCAGGCAAAGTCAGGAGCAAGCTCCATGGCATTCCAGTAATTTTTAAGGTAGCAATACCCATGCAGATAAGAGTAACCTTATGGGTTGACCTGCTCAGGACAACATCAATACCCTCCCCGATCTTGGAATGAGGAGTGCCTCCAGCAGTTTCGCACTCAAAGATGCCCGTCCTCGCCAGAACGCAAAACTCGTGGATAAAGTATGGCTCGGAAGTGAAACATGTCGCTGAGTGATCACCCAGTTTAAATCCTCGCTGCTGAGATGATAATTATTGGGAAAGTAAATTTAAGTGTTAGTCCCATTCCACAGTGGTGCAAAGTTGAACTGCCGTGTCAAATAATGACAACTTTAGGAACTTTCGAACTTCCGGTACTTGCAAACCTCGTCCGTTGTTTTAGAGCTTGACTGACTGGCATAAGAGGGGAGCTTCTTCCCAGTGGATGGTCAGCAATGGGAGGTCAGTGCCAGCATATGTGCGAGGAGGGTTGCTTTCCAACGACAGTAAAGATGGAAATAGCGTAAGTTATACGTCCGGGTCTGTATTCGAGGAGCTTGTTTTTTTCTTAGAGCCCTTCAGGTTCATCAACAGGACCGGCGGTTGTAGTCTCTGCAGGATACGCCCCACTCAGTGTAAGCACGGAGACCGATGGCTCCCTTGTTTGTCCAGCCGGTCGAGCTTCTGTGTACACAATCAAGCCAAGCATTGGGGTGATCTCTCAACATGGACTGATCCCCGTGTCCCATACGGTGGACTCTGCCGGCCCAATGGGGAAGACTCCGTACGACGTTGCTGCTTTCTTAGACATTCTGAGGAAGGTCGATGCATCAGGCTATCCAACCGATGGCTATACGGGTGTGCTGGATGGCTCCATAGCAGACTTCTCGGTGGCTGCCGTCAATTACAAAGACTGGATCTTCCCACCCAAGTACGTGGCTCCAATAGAAAGTGCCACGGACGAGATGGTGAGCGCTGAAGGTCGAGAATGCTATGTATGGCTAACGTAAGGACAGAACCGCAAATTTCAAGATGCATACGATATCCTGAAAGTCAAGGTACGAGAATTTCATGAGAACGTACCTCTCCCCAAACCAGAGGCTGCCAATCTCAACGGAAAGAATTGCAAGCCAATGATCATGTGTAAGGAATGATCTCTCTATCATGTTTGTAGTCTGACTGTGATTTAGTAACGGACTTTCGCCATGACTTTCCAGCTTATCTTGATGAACTCGAATTTGCGCCGGTCAATAGCCTCCAAGAGCTGATCCATTTCAATCGAGAGCACGCGGAAATAGAGCTCCCAGCAGGTAAATGGCCACTCTTGTGCCAGTTGAGCTGACTTCGTTGACTAATGGAAACAGGCCATTCGAATCAAAAAAGTCCTAGAGCAAGCTGAAGAACTGAACTTGACCACAGCCGAGTTTCAAAGATACCTTTCTAAGATGCGGGAAGTTTGTTGGAAACAAGGTATTGACTACATTCTTGACAAGTACAATGTAGATGTCATTATTGGGCCTGCAGATAGTACACTCTCCACCATTGCTAGTAGAAATGGTAAGATGAACGCCTATGTCATTAATGGTTACATGTAGCTAAACACCCACTCTAGGTTATCCTATTGCAGCTATGCCCCTAGGCTTTCTAGACATCAATGGCAGGGCCTTCGGCATGGTTGCGATGGCAAGGAAGTACCAAGAATCAACTATATTGAAGTTTCTCGCTGTTTGAGACGATACATTTCACCCTCGAAAAGCCCCTCCTATGTTGGTCGGCATTTCAGCGGAACTTGATACACGTTAAGAACTCCCATTTCTCGTCTTCGGAGCCGATCGGGTCATAGAGCCCGGAAGTGGTCAGAGTTGCGTAGATTGTATCTGCCTCGGTTCTCGCCTCCTTACTCTTCATGGGATGGGCCAACATTTCATAAGTCTTTGCCAACTTGTCCAGCACACGTGCACTGTCTCCTTGATCGTTCTTCTCTCGTTCGTTGATACGAGTTATCTTCAGTGCTTTTTCAAGAAGATCCCTTGATAAACAGTCAGCTTAATAGACTCATTATCATTTTTTCTTTTCTTACAGAGCTTCTTCTGGCCTTTCCTGTAGGAGTCTTAGGTTGCCCATCTTGTAGATTGATGCTGCTGAAACCCATGGACTGGTGGCAACTTTCTTTTCGGCGATCTGCTTTGCTCGATGACAGAGTTCGAAAGTTTCTATTAGATTTCCTTCTTGCCTCCTCAAGTCGGCAAGGTGATTGTTGGAGCTGGAAATCTTTAGTCTGGGAGAGGCGCATGTTTGTAATAGTCATAAATTACTTATAGCACTAAATATCTCGAATTCGCTCTAAACTCACCCAGCACACACTCCGTTGTCTTATTGAGGTGATTCGTGAACATTTCCCAGTCGTTCAATGCCTTGTAGGCAAAACAAAGGTTGTACCGGCGAAGGTGCAGGACTTTTCGTTTTATCTGCCGCGGTTTTGACTCGTCGATGTCTAAAGCCCGCAAGAGCCAGCCCAAGGCCTGCTCAGAATTCCGCCCAATCCCTAGCTGAGCAATTGCGCAGTTGCTCAACGCACTAGCAACTTCCGAGTCGTCACTGGGTGAAAGTTTTTCTCGTATTTCAAGCGCACGGGTGAAGCTGAGAAGAGCGTCTTTATTGTGACCTTGTTCGTTTGAAATCGCGCCCATATCCGTGCAGAGATTAGAGTGAGGGCGCGTCACCCGATCTCCGCAATGTGCGAAGCCTGTTGTGACCGATCATTCAGTGGTTAAAGAGAGCGAACCCCTTGTGTTGCTGTGGGAATAAGTTGTGAAGGATCTGGCATACCTTGAGGAACATCTGAACTTGATGGTCCTTTTGGTGCTCTCGAAATCTAAGCTGAACTAGGCGGTGGCCGGAGAGCATCGTTGAGCTGTGACTTGTTCGCAACAGGGACAAATCGACGAGATTGACGATTGTATCTTCTACGCTGAGTGGAAAGAATATTAGCGCGATGTCATGTTATGCATGGAGACGGTCCGCATACTCATCATCGGCTAGCGGCTTGTCCGCTGGCTCTTCTGAGTCGCACATTACCGATGCATGCGTCAAGATTTTCGATGGAATTCGGTCTGGTGGCAGCATGCACAACACTCTGAATACTTTGGTGGCATTCTCGTCCAACTGGCCAAAAACGATAGACCACAATGATTCCAGGTCTCCGTCATAGTAGATATTAACAATGCCTCCTCGTGGATTTCGGCGATTTTCTCGGTAATAAGGTAGAAATCGAGCAACGCTCTTCTTCCGGGTTCTCATATATTTTGACATCATTTCGATAGCTAGAGGCAGGTCCCCAAGCTCCTTAGAAAACTCTTTAGTAAGCTCAATCTCTTCACTAGATGGACTAGCAATGCCTAACTCTTTTAGCATTAGGGTACTCACTTCCTGGTCCGTCAACGCGGGGGTTTCTGTCTGCGTATCTGCAACTGAAGCTGTAAAAATCTCGCTTCGGCAAGTTATGAGAATCAAACCAGTGCCGCAGGACGGTAGAGAACTAACCAATAGTGTCTTGCTTTCTATATTGTCAAAGATGAGGAACCATGGATTCGCTACCACTCGTCAGTAATGAGGAAAGCGGAGAAGCTTTTGGGCACATACGAGATTGTTGCAAGAAATGGAGCACAAGCAACTTGTTCTTTTCATGACCCTTGGACGCTGTGGCTCCCTTCAACCTTAAGAGACCAGCTATCTGAGTAATTTTCCCACCTCAACGCACCTGCTAATAACGCAAAGGCAACAATTTTGGTTACTGCTACTCGTCTAGCCATCACGGTGCTTTTGTACACAGTGTTTCTTCCGACTCTGAACAACCTTCTTCTCACGCGTCTTTCAGTACCGGCAGTGAATGCAGACTTGATTGTCGCTAAGGGTAGCTCCTGTATATCAGTCGTAGGCTTGATCGTGATCGCTTCAAGTGCATCACCATGGACTTTGGCAATCGATCAGTCCTTATCCATACACCGTCACTTTATCTTAGTCAGCGTCACTACAAGTCCTCGCATAGTTTGCTGATCACATCTAGGTTGGCCTGGGTGTCTTTACTCTGGGATGGGGGTATGCGCAACCGGCCCAAAACTTTCTAACTTCAAGAGTCGAGAAAGACCAAGTGACTTTATTGTACTCGGTCATCGCAACAATCAGCGCTATCGGTGGAATCATTGGAGTGCCCCTTTTTGCATCGAAATTCTCTTTCGGGCTGAGATTATCGGAAGCTTGGCTCGGGTTGCCTTTTTACGTTGGAGCTGTTATATATTTCCAGTCAAGCTGTGGAATTTGGACTCTGTCGTTAACACAAGGCCACGAAGAATTGACATTGAAGTGATTGCCAAACCGCTCTTCAAAGCGAATAGGATGCATTTTATAGACATATGTTGGATTTCATACATCAGTTGATGCAATTGTGAAGGAAAACTTCATTCCCTAACTAGGTAGGTACTTGGACCATCAACATTAACCAGGTCACGTTTTCTCGCGTCAAGAGCTCGACGCGTGAAAGTCTCAACAACAAGGACTTCGAAAGTTCATCCCTCGGGTGGCTGCATCCTTCGAACCCCGCCATCAGACCCCCGACATCAGATAGACTGCCAAGCGTGGAAGCAGGATCATACACCAATTGTGAGTGATAGCAAATATATCGTCATGGGCAATAAACTAACAGTCGCAGAGCCATCGGGATGTGGCAAGATGACGGGCGGCCAGCGAACCTTCGAACTCATACCCACGTCGTTGGTGAAATCCAATGGCCAACGACGCCCCATGACAAGTAAGGCTGCGAAAAAGGCATATCAACAGGCAAATCGAGGACCCAAGATTTCGAGGGCGGAACAGCATCGGCGCGACAATGCAGAATTGGAACAACAGAAGAAGGAATACGAGAAGGAGCGGGCAGCGGCAAGGGCCAAAGCAGCTAGAGAAAAGAAAGCAGCCAAAGCGAATGCTGATAAGGAAGCCAGGAGGAAACAAGGCCTTCCAGAACCCAGCAAATTTGTACATGCAAGTCAGCCTACGATATCGAGATTCGTGAGGAGCAACAGTACGAGCAAGCGGACATGGCAGCAGATGGAGACTGTGGCTGAGGACTCGGACAAGACGATATCGGATACAGAAAGGGATGACGGAGGTCCACCGGCAAAGCGACGAGCGGTCGACGAAGGTTCCGATAATGAGTTTGGAGAGTTTCCCTCTTTGTCACAATCGGATCTCCTTGAGCAAATTGATAGCTCTATGCTATCGGCCAAAAATGGCAAATCTGCTCCAGGATCGCCAGCGAAATGGCGTCCACCTCTACAGATTTGTCGCCGCGAAGCCTCGCAAGAATTATCACCAATGAAAGAAACCGACGAAGGCGCAATGGTGGACTCCCAGGCGCTGGATGATATGGCAACCACTCAGCTACTATCAGATCTTATTGAAGCAGTCGCCAAATCCGATTCCGTTGAGCCAGCTAGTAGGCATTCATCACAAAGTCAAAAAGAGACAATTGTGCCACCAAAGTCCCAGCCATCCCCAAGGCGCTCTGGTAGAGTGGCACAGAGAGTTGAAAAGGCGGCCGGTTTTCAGAATGCCAGGATGCCAGTACCTGTACCTGTACCTGTGGTTGAGATTCCGAAGAAAGTTGTCGCGTCCATCAAACCAAACAACGCCAAAGCCAACAGTTCCAGGAATGATGGGTTCAAGACTCCGGCTCCAGAACCAACACTTCAAGGCCGGTCTGTCAACATGCCCCCTCCACGTCTTCCCACGAAAGTGAACTTGGCTCCAAAATCAATATCTACACCTCAGCGGCCTTATTTTCCACCACGGAATGCCAGAAGCCTGGTTCCTATTTCCAAGCCGCCCCCGAACCTTTCCCCATCCTCCACTCAAGCATTTCTAGAGAGTCACCTAGATGATTTCTTCCCGAGCCCAACCCAGGCAGCACGAGAACTCCTCGATGATGGGGACGATTTGCCATCCATTGCACAATTCACTAAGGGCCTCAACCCAAAGGAGTCGAGCAAGGCAGAGGAGGCAGAGAAAGCAGAAGAGAACGAGTTCGAGAACTTGTGCAGTACGCAAGATCTAATTCTGTCACCTGAAGACTTGGTTGAGTTCATTACGCCACATTGCAGTCCCCTCAAGGCTCTTAACGAAGCTACGTCGGTGTCTCTGAATCGTGGGGTGCACACTCGTGATGATGGAGAACTGGTTTTAAATGAGTTGAAAAATAACATTCTTGACGACTTCATCGGCACACAGGATCTAATCCCGTCGCCGGAGGACTTGCAAGAAATATGCTCACCAAGTCGTGCACCTTCTCCAATCCCTTCTCGAAGAGCAAATCCGGAAGTTTCAGGTAGCCGAGCACATGTGCCTCCACGACCTACTACTCAGGAGAAACGACGTTTCTTCCAGGAGAAAGAAGAGGACTTGTATCATGCTGCCATCCAGGGGAGCAAAGCTCCATCCGCTCAAGGGACTACCAAAGCCCAGTCAGACGCTTCGGCACCACTCGGCCGGAACCGGTCCGACTCAACGGACTATGGAGATTTCGACTTTGATCTACCAGGTCTATTCAAGGAGAACGAAGACGAGGACTTTCAAGCTGCAATGCGCGAAAGCAAAATTACAGCTGAGCTTGAGGCAAAGAGATTGGCATTGGCCGGAACGCCAGGTCTTCATCGAATCCAGTCAAATTCAACTGACTATGGAGATTTCGATCTACCACTTCTTTTCGAAGAACATGAAGAGGATATACGCAAGAACACAACAGGAGTCGCTGCACAAGAACTGCAACATCAGGAGGAATCAACAGAGCGAAATGGAAAGGGCAAGCCTCGACGCTTCTTCGAAGAAAAGTACGAGGACCAAGTTCATGCCGCTATACACGAGAGCAAGATGCTTGATGCGAAGAAAGTCCCTTTGAAGGTGGGCACGGAGAAGCCGAAAAGGACACTCAAGAGAGTCCTGTCTGCGGCGACGGATTATGGAGATGACGATTTCACGGGCTGCTCTCAAGAGCTATTCGACCTGTGTTGATGAACTAACGAGGCTCTTTTCTTATGTATTGGGTTATGCATTGGGATTTGTCTGGAAGGATAAACTGGATTCATTGGGAGGTAGAATTGGAAGTCATGGAGCATGGATACGGAAGTATAGGACGGTTGCATTGGTAGGCAGCATTCTGGATTGTATTTTCATAGGTTCAGACATTGGGTGGTTGGCATATTGCTTAGGACTTCTTGGGCACGCATTGTCGGTCGGGTTTGTGTTAAGGATTCGATTTGCGTGTAAGCATAGGATACGAATGATACCCATAGCAGTTTCGGAATAGCAATAAATAGGATCATCATCACACATCTCACTTATGGACCAAGAACTATGCACAAGGCCGTTTATTCTTAGGTTTTATACCCCTACATCACATTTTGGTTTTGGAAAGGTTTCTTCTATCCTCTCTTCCATTGAATGTAAAGTCCGCAAAGTGATCGGTCTCGGGGTATGCTAACTAAACTATCTAAAAAACAAACAAAGTCACAACAAGTCAATTGAATTCCAATCATCCGGCGGCCGTCAACATTCAGAAGACCTGCGATTTACCACATGTGTATACCCTTCCTTGTCCTCCCTTCCCAACCATCCCTTTTTTTGTCACGCATTATCATCAAAGTCATAAGTTCATCTCAGCGAGCTGCTTAGCTTACTTATCCTTGAAGAGCGTTCACCAAGGCTTGGTTGGATTGGATCAAGCTTGGGTTCTTCTGGGCGATGAACTTGACGGTTGCGATGACCTTGGCGCGGGTCTCATCCTCGAGTTGCTCGGCGGGCTCGCCGAGGACAGCAGCGAAGACAGGGATGAGTTGTGGGGTGAGAGAGATGACGGCTGCGTTCTGGTGTTGATCTATGGTGATTCATTAGCGGGTAAAATTGAAATTGGATTGAGAACTTACACAGTCCAGCGATGCAGGTGAAGATGGGCTCGTTCTCCTCGTAGTCTTCCTTCAATGGAAGAAGATCGACGAGAACTGGCAAGATGTCGTCGATGGGGACCTTGTCTGGGTGGGCCATGATCATGCGGGTAACACATCCACATGCGTTATCCAGAGTTCGGGCACGCTGGGTTTGGAGGAGCGGCTCGAGCTTGGAGAGGATAATGTTGTAGCTTGGAAGATAGACAGCTGAGTCTGTGGAGTGGAAGATCAACAGTCCAATGGCATATGCGGCATTAGACTTGGTCTCTGGGTCCTCGTCCGTCAACTTGTGGATGAGAAGCTTGAGAAGGGGTGCAGTGAATGGAGTGACACCAGCGCCCATGTGTCTCGTACATTCAGCAATGACCCCAACGGCTGTCGATCGCTCGTAGTTGGTAGAAGAGGAGGCGAACTTGGTAATTGCCTTCTGGTATACCTTGAAGATTTCACCAAACTGCTCGCCGAGTGCCTTTGCCATGCCGATGATCACGTCAAGGGCAGTGTCAATTACGAGCCAATCGTACTCCGAAGACTCCTCTTCATCCAACTCATCATGATCATCCTCGTCGCCCATGTCGTTCTGGCAAGGGTGTGTCTTGGTAAGAATAGTAGCAACAGTCGAGGTCATGCGCTCAGTGAACTTGTCTTGGGTCATGATAGCTGGACCGCAAAGCTTCAAGGATGCAGAGACGTTGCGGTTGATATCAGTAACAACAGCTCTATTGAACCCCAGTAGTCAGCCGATGTAGAAATTATAGTCATCATATGAAGAGTATTTTGATGTCTGATCAGAATATAGATACGTGTTCGCAGCATTCGCAACTTGTGCGTCTGAGTGAGCTGGGTATAACGTCATGTGACTCATCATTTCAGGAGATTTTGTGAATGCGAAACTGTACGAGAAGATGGGACTTACCGGTCAACTTCATCGTCCCAAACAGACATTGTCGCGGCGGTGACAACTTCACCAAGCTTGAGTAGCTCCTCGGAAGGTTGAGACTTGAGAGGCAAGCCAGGGGTCCACTTCTCGCCGGTATGGTCCTCCATCAAGGCCCAAAGGCATGCGTATGCGCGCCACAAGGTGCCAATAGCAGCCTTTCGTACTCCCTCATAGGAATGCTCCACCAACACCACAATGGTCTCAACTGCCTTCTCAAAGTATGGCATGAAGTTCTTGCGAGTGTTGGTCAAAACATCTCCCAACACTTCAATAGCGACCTCCTTCTCCAAGGCCACAGCAGTGACAGCTGTGAGGTCATCCCAGTCCTCATCGTCATCACCGTCGTCTTCCATGTTGTCGAGATCATCAATCTCAACTTTGCTATCTGAAGCAACAAGCTTGACCTTCTTTCCTGCGATGACGACTTCGTCTCCGAGCAATTCCTTTGCCTCTTCGCCAATTTCGAAATCGAGATCAGACTCCTCTTGGTTCAGGGAAGCCATCAGGGCACCGACCACACCTTCGAGGAATGGTGTGAACTCTTCTTTGTAAACCTTAGCCAAGGTACTCCAGAGAATGTAGCTAGTCTCTCTCAATCTTGGGTGACCGAGGTTCAAGCCCTCCTCGCTTGCTTGCATAAGGGGCTGAACGTATTTCTGGAATGCAACAGGACCAACTGCCTCTGCCATGCTTCCCATAGAATCGGTGACAATGCCTCGTAGATCAAGCTCCTCGGTGCTGTCCTTGATGGTGACATATTTGGACATGACATCCATGGTGCCCTCGAAGTATGGCAGGAAGGCATCCAAGGCAGAGCCAGCAATGGACCCAATTGCACCAGCAGCACTTGCTTTGACATTGAGATCCTCGTGGCTGAGCAACTGCACAAGACGGGGGACAAGCTCTGGGACATACGAGGCCACCGTTGCCTTGTCGACGCCATCTGTGACGGAATCCAAAGCACTGCAAGCAGCCTTCAAAATCTCGAGATTCTTCTCCTTTTCAGCTTCACTGGATGCCTGACCAGTTGCAGCGTCAAGGTTCTTGAGCAAAGCCGGAATGAGCTCAGCATGGTGTTTGCACAGCTCTTCGGCAAGGTCATCGGCCAATCTTGCGACACCATTGAGGGCAGCGCCTCTAACACCAATCACTGGGTCGTTAAGTAGCTTCAGAACTACTGGCATCAGGCCGTCCAGTTGGGTTGCAATGAAATCAGGGGCTCCCTCGACACACATGCCCAGGGACAGGATACCAGCTTGGCGATACTTCGGCTGGTCACTGTTGACATACTGCGGCAAGGCCGACAGGAGCGGCACAATCACCTGGCGGGGAGGGAGACTGGTAGCAAGAAGGTCCAAAAGACCAAGAGCTGTCTTGTGAGGGGTAACATCGTCCTCGTCCTCTTCGTCATCAATCTCAGTGGCAATCTGCATGGCCTTGAGAGTCAAATTCTCTCCCATATCCTTAATGCCTTGAATCTTCATCTTCCTATATCTTGCGCACTGCATCAAGAAGGATAGAGCTTGTGTTCGTGACTCGTCCTGGATGTTTGTATCGGCAGCCAGGTTGATCATGAAAGTCAGGAGATCTTTGAAATGCTTGTTGAGCAACGCAGATTCACATCCTAGAAGTGTCTGGAAGACCTCAAACGCCTGCATGACGCGATCCTCGTTCCCCTCACCAACGGCATCCTTCAACACAGCCACCATGGCAGGGAAGATCTCCGTGAATCGGGCAAGGTTTTGCGGGTCCTCTTCAGGCTGAATCAACATAGCAACTCTGCTTAGACAGAGCAACGTGTTAATGCGGACATCTGGGCTATCAGGATCCTTGATGGTGCTGTTCAACAGGGTGAAGAGACCAGGCAACTTGTCCTCGAAGACATCACCGGCAGTCTCAAGTAAGGAAAAGAGGGTGTAGATTCCAACTTCGCGGTGTGCGACCGTGGTAGATGTAGAGGCCTGGAAAAGGTTGTTGGGAAGTGTGGCCCATTCTCCATCTTCGAGATCAATAGCAGCGATGGAAGCAATGACCCGGGCCGCAGAGTGCCGAACGAGAGGTTTTGACTCATTGAGAGTAGACTCGAAAAGCTTCTCACGAATCGCTGGCTTCTGCTCATCAGGGAGAGCCACCCAGTGCTTTTGGACCAGACGCAGTGCCTCTACAGCAGCTTGCTGGCGGATTTCGGGAGCATCGTGGGAGGTGAGGATGTGAAGGAGCCATAGGAGAGACTGTGGTTGTGGGTAGTAGGTCTTTCGAAGTTCGGTGGTCGCGGCCTTAACGATCTCAGTGTCGGCTGAAAATAATTAGCAGGTAATGGCGGGGTCAAGAAGTTGGAAACGCACGAGTTTGGATGCCCTTCAAGAGGTCAAGGAACTTTTGTTGGTCCATGACGTGATATTATATGTACGATATGTAGCATACAATGTCTGGTGTTCGAGGAGAAACAGAAGTGTCTGGGTGCTCAAGACATCAGTGTTTGTGAAGAAGCGGTTGTGCGAAAGAAAATCACTTGAAAATATAATAATAATTTTGGTGGATCCTGACGCTAACTTCGCTAGTGCCCCTCAGCCTTGCCTCTACGTAAGATCACGTGCCCCTTATCCCAAATTGTCTCCCTGAAACTAAATAACACAACAAAAACGATCAGTTTGCTCTTTGTTCTCTCGTCTCAAAAACCAGGATAGTTTATTATCTTTCGTTACGTTGTTTTATTCCCTGCAGCGTTCCTTATTTGCTTGGCTTTGCTTCATCTAATCTAACATCCTGAATGGCGTATGCTCATACAACTGGCTTCAGGCTTCAACCACTCAAGTGAGGAAAGAAGAACAAAATCTCAAAATGAAGATAGATGTTTAAAAAGACATGTTTGAATGTTCATCACCTGTGTTAAGACGGGAGCGGCTGAGATTAGTGGCTTGCCCAGCCTGCTCTAGCCGAATTGATAATTCGAGGCTGAGCGGCGCAGGCTCCCCGATTGAGTCAACACTTCATTACTTCTTTTCCATCTCCGTTGTCAAACCTCGTTCTCTATCAAACAACCTACAACATTCTTGTGTTCTACTCCCTAGTAACGCCAATACTACTTCCACCCGTCGTCGTCGTTCATCACTTCTGGACGTTCCTTCCTACTTTCTGAAGTCACTATACTGAGTCACACTCACCAGCCTTGATCTCAAAATAATTCACACTCAGAATGGGATTCTTCGACCTCAACTGGAAGGGCAAATCTAAAGCGACCTCATCCTCCGAAAACAACCACACTACCGTCAGTTCCTTCTCGCACTCTCACCCCTCTCCTCTAGTCACACCAAGATGGGCCCAGACAGCTCACTGCAGCCAGGCCGAAGCTCCAAGTTCTAGCTCCAGCTCGACAAATGTAGAGCCAAAAGACGCCGAGCATTCTGAAAAGGTCAAAGATGTTCCGAAATCTTATCGGAAACGAAAAGCGGCGGCCAAGCATCACACATGCGAGCACAAAATGAATTGTCGCTTGAGTAATGCTAGATGCTGCGCTTGTCTGGATCGAAGACCTTTGACCGGAGCTTATTTCATCTATAAGGATGGAAGGGGATTGGTCCCTGAGGGCACGAGATGGGAGAATTATTGTCCTGGGTGTAAATGTATGTTTGGTCATTCTTTACTGGGAGCACTGCATTGCTTTCCTGCTCCATTCCGTTTTCATCTCAATTTCTCCGTTTGTCATTGCTACGCGAGATTCTATATTTGAGAACCCATGTGTCTCGTTGTTCATTTGCTTTATCCTAAACTAATACGATCCAGCATACTGGGCCGGAAAACATGGAAAAGGCATCCCTAATCCATTATCACGAACCAAACCAGCCGTTCAAGCGAATCCAAGAAAGGAAACTCCATCCTCAAGTTCATCAAATACAGCTTCCGGCCTCAAACCGGAGCAACAGTCAGAGTCTCAGGTGGAGCCAAACGAACCACCGCCACCGTATTCTCTTTCTCCTTCTGCTCTGTCATATGGATGGGAGATATTGCCAAGCTATAACGAGGAAGAGGAGGAATATGGTGGTAGGAAGTGGAATTTGGATGAAAATGGTGTATTGCGCTGAGTCGGAAGAGAGGGTACTGCGAAAGATAGACTTGAATCTGCGATTGTAGATGAGTAGCTCACTGCCGGATTACCCCTTCCGCGACAGTTGTTTTCGAACACCTAAATACCAATTTGTTCTAATCCAAAGAAAGCCGAGCTACCACCAATGTATATGTCATGCATCAACGTAAGAGCATTGGCTACCAACTCCCCCACTTACCTGCAGGCTGCAGCCAATCTCACTTTTCGGGCCGGACCGCATAGTCTAATCGACGCAGTATCAAATTCCTTGCCACTCTCCTTCCTTCAGTCCACGCCCATCTAATCTCACCGTACCTCACTACATCTGACCCCAAGCCCCAATCATCACCCACTCTCCCCACCGCCACCATGTCCAAGTCCCCTCCAACCGAATGGTACAAATCCAACTTCCTCTTCTCCACCAACCCCTCCCTCATCCAACCATCCGCCATCAACGCAGCTTTCGCCACAGACTACGTCCACTGGGCTAAACCCATGGACGAAGCTCTCCTGACGAAAATGCTAGACAACAGTCTCTGTTTTGGCGTTTATGAACTGCCGGAATCATCGGCTGAGATTGCAGGTATGCTCCGACCAGTTCATAACTTAGAGGGGAGGTGTTAATGATGTTGACGTACAGTGCCCAGGCCGTTCAGATCCCAAGCAAATCGGTCTCGCGAGATTGATTACAGATCATGTCTCTTTCGCTTACCTGACGGATGTTTACATCTTAGAACCATACCAGTGAGCTTTCCTCTACTTTCTCTTTCTTTTTTTTCTACTTAGACATTGTTTGAGCAACACTAAGTCCCATCCGTCACATCCTTCAAAAAATCTCTCCAACAATCTTCCCACTTCAAAGCAGACTTCAAAGAGTACTTGATACTAACCAAGATATCTTCTCGCTGTACTATAGAGGTCAAGGACTCGGCAAATTCCTCATCAAATGCGTCGACGAGACGCTAGACAGCTGGCCGCAGTTCAGACGTGCGCTGCTGATGGCGGATAGTAAAGAGAAGGGCTTCTATGAGCAGATGTTGGGGATGAATGAGTTTGAGCAAGGCGCGACTGGGTATTCGTTGATGACTAGGAAGGGGAGGGGGAGTGTGATTCCGGTCTGAGTACAGTATTATAGCTGGTTATGTTTAGGTATCTCTTCTCTCTCCAGTTCGTTGCTTTTTGTGGATAGGTGGGATTTTATTAGATTGACTTGAGAAATGGCTGAATAATCTGACTTGGGTTTAATAGCTAGGCGTGTTTAATGGTTTAACTGCTGTGCTGTGGTGGGCTAGAGGGCTAGACAGATTTTCCATGAGAGAGTGCTGCGATTCTGAAGGGAGAAATTGCATGTAATACCCAAAAATTTAAATAACTTTCGATAACACCACTCGCTAAACACATACACCTACCCCCTTTCACATGTTCCCAGGATTGATTGTACAATGCGGGGTTATTCCAATATGAGGCGCTCTCAGCGCCATCACCAACTCTAAGTGGTCAGTATTTATCGAGAGGGGAAAAGCCTCACAAACAAACACCAAACACCTACCCGAACCACGAAAATCAGTAACAAATCATGATAGATTGACGTGACTCTTGTTATCTTATCTTGTGATCAGGATGAAGGATGTAAGATAATGCCTCAATACCTCCGTAGATAGATATTGATGATGCTATTGGGTGTGGTTCCGGAATTTGAGGTTCGTTTGATGAGGTGGTAGAATCGCCGAAATGCCTCATTGACGCTTGGGGGATCGACGAGCTGTTGTCTTTTGGAGATGAAAGATTGGCGGATAGGAAGAAGGGGATGGCAAGTGCGGTTCGATGAGTGGGGTATTTTTGAGGTGATAGGGAAAGAAGCTGACTGCCAGAACTTCCGAAGCCTAAGAAGGGTTGATCTTGATCCGAAAGTTGAAGGCATGCTAGCAAGCAACAGGCAACATGGCAACATGAGAGACAATCATTAAAGAAATGAAAGGAGAAGTAGAACAATATAGATAAAAGTAAAATATCACAAACCCCGGGAACTTCGCCCCTATGGTTCGACGTAAGATTTGGTGTAGATGTTGATTACAAGTCCAAGTCTCGTTCTCGGTACTTAACCCCCAAGTACATCACACAAAGTGACAAAACTCAAAAAGATCCGAACGCTAAAAATAAAGTAAAATAAAAAAGGATTAGGGCTCCGAAACTCCTCGCACCATCGGATCAAATCAAAAAGTAATTTTAAATTACATGCAGCAAGTTGGGGCACGATAAGCTAGAAAGTGGTTTGAAGTTACTTTTCGCCCTTTCATCCATCGCCCATCCATCCTTATATATCGGGTTAATCCGGAACGTCTTGGCCGGAAGAACCCCGCCATTCCGCGCCGCCCGTTTCGGGAGATATCCGAGGGCGTCAGCATCAGTCAGTCATAGGTAGGAGGTAAGCTGAGCTTGCCTGGAGATGGACTGGATGGAAGGAATAAATAAAAGTACGGGGGATTCGCATTCTCGGGATGTTGAAGAGCGAGTGAAATGTGATTACAGAGTCACATGCAAGTAAATGTCTTGTTTATGGCTAGGTACGAACAAGAATTTATGTGTGTGTGTGTGCTGCAGGGACATGTCATTTCTGTGCTGTCGCTGTCTGGACCTTGGCTTCCCCAACTCGGGAGTGAGCAGCTTCAGCTTCATGCCGTCGGAACCATGGCTGGAATGGAATTGGAAGAGAACCATCAGCCATCCTGCAAAAGCTCAAGCCCCACATTCCGTGCCCCTCCATTCCACTGCCCCGCCATCCATAGAAATGGAACTTGGGCATGGAATCGATGCAGCCCAGCCCAAGTGGAGGGGGATTATGTAACAAGGCAAAACTCTTTGCCGCCGAGGTATTCGTGGAATATTCTTGGAGACCAATCAGGATAAACTATTACTGTACAAACTTTTGGCTTGCGGTCAGTCCTTTTTTTTTGTGAGACTTTCTCATCTGGTGATTGAATGATTGATTGCCTGCTTCTGGCTTTGGCAAATAGAAATAGAACAAGTCAAGACCAAGGGAGTCATGGCAGGGCAGCCAAGTACTGAAGTGTGAGTGAATGTTACGCAATGCAAGACGGAAAATACAAGACCGTGGCCAACGATGTCCGAATAATGGAATTGGTGCATCATACCGCATCATCATGTACCGTACTGTACCGCTCGACCGGTAGGTAAAGTACACAGCAGTTGCTTGAGGTACCTAGTCTGGTCTGATCCCAGACAGCCCAGCCCAGCCCCAAAGAGGTTCCAGACCAAACAATCGGCGGGCGATAGATAACTGCTCTTGGCGTCCCAAGCAACACTGTACCGTACCGCTGACTATACCGAGCTGCGGGGAAGGACAAACTCGGGGCGCTCCCTCGTGTGCAGGAGGGCTGTGCTACAGTAGTACGAGTATTTTGCTTGCATGCATGCAGCTGGATACAAGGGACAAGACAGGGCAGGGCAGGCAAGGAAAATGGATGGAATTCGCATTTGCATCAGCCATGGCGAACCCCCAAGCCTTCCCGAACTCCTGCCCACAGTCTCCGTCTCCATCGTTCTCATCCCACTACTGTCGCTGTGAGCATTCCCCACAGATCGTCTCAGTTCGTGCTATGAGCCTGCGCTTCCCGTGAGTGACACTGAAGAGCCTCAAGACTAGGCAGGTAGGTACTGCATTTGACCTTTTGAGAGGTTGGAGGTTGGTCTGTAACACTGGATGGATAACGTCGTCGGCGGCAGTACCCTTTACAGTGCCTAGGTGCATTTGCAGTTGCCGTCACCACTCGGGGCATGTGAAGGACTCGGCTGGCTGTGCTGTCTTATGCTGATGAGATGGGACGATTGCTGGCTGGCCTCGACGAGCATCCTCCTCCGACAACAACCACAACCCTGCCATTACCCTACCATATGCCTACCTGCCAATGATGCGAACGCCTTCACGATCGCCGTAATCGAAGCAAAAGCCAACTGGAAAGTCGTGAAACTGCTGCTCCTTCCGTATCTGCCCGATCCTTCTGCTCAGCTTGCCCGTGTTGTTTTCGGTCCAGCCCCAGTTGACAAGGACGACGAGGATGCCCGCCATTCGTGATTCGCTAAGGAGGATATCGTCCACCTCGGTTCGCCCCAGAACCAAACCTCCTCCCCACCACTACTCACCACCAGCATCCCGTAGCCATAGCCAGAGCAGCCAGAGCGAAACCGACCAGCCCAGCAAGACCCGCAATCACAGCCGGTCATTCAAGATGTCGAAGCCCTCGCCCTACTTAAATAACTCTGCCGACCCCGTCGAGAGAACTTCCTCTCCATATCCAGATCCCCGCGAACTTGGCCCCAAATCCAAAATCCTCACCACTCGCACTGGCAATTATCACAGCACCAGCTTAAGAAACATGGTCACCATCAATACTGTCAACAAGACGGCTCTCCACCCCGGTGGAGTACAGTACGTGGATCCATCTGCCATCGCTGCCACTGCCGGCGTCCCCGCATGTCTACAAGACAAAGAACTAACCCCTCAACAGGCCTGTCAAGGAGCACACAGAGTTGGAGGAGGAGCTACACGAGAAGGCACACATCGACTATGACCGAGTAGCAATTGTAAGTACTACCCGGCGGATGAAGCACATCTCTGTACTACGCTCCGAATAAAGTACTAACTCAACTCGTCCTACAGGTCCCCAACCCAAGTGTCGCTGCCCTCTACGAAGATGCCCTCGTCTACGAAACTGGCTCTGCCATCACATCAACTGGTGCCCTAACCGCATACTCAGGAGCAAAGACCGGTCGATCCCCTCTAGACAAACGAATTGTTAAGGAACCCAGCTCAGAAAACGAGATCTGGTGGGGGTAAGCAAACACAATCCATATAGATCTTTATGGATCCATTCTGACTCTTCAAAGACCTGTTAACAAGCCAATGACACCCGACGTAAGTTTGAACTTCACAAAAAGTCTATTTGCTCCATATTTCCACACCTAGTTGGCTGTTGTCCCGTTTCAATTTCTTTGCTCTCAATCGTACACCCCATTGGAAGCTACATTCCAGCAAATTCGTCCATTACTTCCC
This sequence comes from Cadophora sp. M221, assembly GCA_017366145.1. Taxonomy (NCBI): domain Eukaryota; kingdom Fungi; phylum Ascomycota; class Leotiomycetes; order Helotiales; family Ploettnerulaceae; genus Cadophora; species Cadophora sp. M221. The sequence continues at coordinate 24,565 of JAFJYG010000239.1, read as the reverse complement.
CCATTCTGTCTGCTATCTCTGTCACTTGTCCATACTTCCCAACCTATTCACCTCACCACCACCTCATCAGCATCCTCTCCTACCGCCTCTTCACACTTTTTCGGGGAGCAACGGAAACAAACGTCACAAGATTCGGCTGTCGTCCCAAACCCCGCATTTCGCATCGAGGGGCTTGCTGCACTATTATGTCATAGCTCTCCCCACACGTGCAGGCTTGGACACCCCCATTTTATCACGTGGATCTCGGCCAGAGCACTTTATTTTGACGACAAGCTTCGCACACGACCTCTTGCTAATTATTTCCCATTAGGTCTGGAGAATCAACAGAGAAAGAGCTATCGATTACCTGAATACCCGAAACCGTATCTACGTCGTCGACGGATTTGCAGGATGGGACAAGAAGTACCAGATCAAAGTCCGAGTCGTCTGCGCCCGGGCCTACCATGCTCTGTTCATGAGGAATATGCTCATCCGACCTGATCGTAAAGATCTTGAGCACTTCCACCCCGATTACACTATCTACAATGCCGGATCCTTCCCTGCCAACAGATATACTGAGGGTATGACCTCTGGTACCTCAGTCGCTATCAACTTCGCAGATAAGGAGATGGTCATTCTGGGTACTGAGTACGCCGGAGAGATGAAGAAGGGTGAGTAGTCACCAAACGTCACATACGACGGGCTCGGGAAAAAGGGAATCAATACTGACCAGCAACTAGGTGTTTTCACAGTTCTCTTCTACGAGATGCCAGTCAAGCACAACGTCCTCACTCTCCACTCCTCTGCAAACGAGGGCAAGGATGGAGATGTCACAGTTTTCTTCGGTCTGTCGGGTACTGGAAAGACAACTTTGTCTGCAGACCCCAACCGTGCGTTGATTGGCGATGATGAGCACTGCTGGAGCGAGCGTGGTGTTTTCAATATCGAGGGTGGTGTAAGTTATTGCCTAAGCAGCTTCTTTCCACATTTACTAACTATGATTAGTGCTACGCGAAATGCATTGGCCTCTCAGCCGAGAAGGAACCGGATATTTTCGGTGCCATTAAGTTCGGTTCAGTTCTTGAGAACGTTGTTTTCAGCCCTGAGACCCGTCTTGTTGATTACGATGATGCGACTCTTACCGAGAACACTCGTTGCGCATACCCCATCGAATACATCGAGAACGCCAAGATTCCCTGCTTGTCAGAAAACCACCCAAGCAACATCATTCTCCTCACCTGTGATGCCCGAGGTGTTCTGCCACCAATTTCGAAACTCAACTCCGCCCAGACTATGTTCCATTTCATCTCCGGTTATACCTCGAAGATGGCTGGTACAGAAGATGGTGTTACTGAGCCACAAGCTACCTTCTCGTCTTGCTTCGCACAACCCTTCCTGGCTCTGCACCCAATGAGATACGCCAAGATGTTGGCAGACAAGATTGAGCACCACAAGGCCAACGCTTGGTTGTTGAACACCGGATGGGTTGGAGCCGGTGCTACAACTGGTGGAAAGCGTTGCCCATTGAAGTACACTCGTGCTATTCTCGACGCCATCCACTCTGGCGAGCTCGCTAAGGTTGAGTACGAGACCTACGAGACCTTCAACCTTGCTGTACCAAAGACCTGCACCAACGTTCCTTCAGAACTCCTGAACCCGAGGAACGCATGGAGCCAAGGACATGACAGCTTCAAGGAGGAGGTAACGAAGCTTGGTGGTCTGTTCGTTGAGAACTTCAAGAAGTACTCCGATGAGGCCACAGAGGATGTGATCAAGGCCGGCCCAGAGGTGAAGGTTTAGGAGATTCCCCGTTTTGCGAAAGGATTGGATACATCAAAGTTAATAAATTGCAAGATCCCTGATGTTGTTTAGCAAAGTCAAGCAGCATAAGAATACAAAAACATTGTAAAACTGGCAAACTTCCTCTGCTTACATTGGTAATTCGTGATGTCTTCATCAGTAATAAAGAAAATTGATCGGCAGAACCTTGGTATCAAACTTAAGGGCCATTGTCGTCCCAGAGATGTACCATTTGTTATTCGATGTTGGAGAGGATTTTCGGCTCAACAATTCTCACTAAGTGATCATGGCCCGATTTGTAAGTCTTCGTTCTAATTGGTGGTAAGGTACAGTGAAATTTTCAGACGAGGGATTTATGATAGAAAAAAACTATTGGATTTTATTTGAGGTATTTAAAATCCCTGAAGGTTGTCTCCAACATTTATCAAAAGTCCGAGTTAGTTGTTGAAATTGGGCAGCAATGAAAATTGACATGTAAGAAAGTCTAGAAGGGCGGGAGGAGCAAGGCCGAGCTCCAGCCAACGCATCCGAGCCGTCGACCTGACTAGCTCGCCCAACCATGCGTTCTCTCACGACAGACAGACACACCATCCAGTGACACACAACCAGAAAAGCAATTATTGCCCTGCACTGCAAGAGGAATCAAGGCAGGCCAGGCAAGCAAGGCAGGCAGGCAAACGAAACCACAGAATGCCATCGGAGCATTTACCCTCGCAATCGCAGTCGCGGCCCTCCCTCGGGCATCATCGCTCAACGAACTCTGTCAACAGCCAAACGGACTCACCTTCAACGACACCGCCGCAGCATGGCAAGCCCAAGAAGCACGTAGTTGGCGGAGGAGGAGGACGAGGCCACGCCAGGGTACCATCGAGTAAAGCTCTGCACAAGCTCACGAAGGCCGCCCACGGCAACGAGGGGTCACACACCGATCTGAAGAAGCTGGCACGGAATTCCTCCTCAAAGGACCTGAAGAAGAACTCTTCACATGTCACCTTGAAGCGCAATCGCTCATCTGCGGATGTAACCAAGCGTTCGAAAGCGGCCCAGGACCAGGTAAAGAGACCAGCATCGGTCCATTTTGAGATTGGTGATCAAGACGACGCCTGGGAGAACGCGAGTTCGTCGGCGTCTCCAGCTTTGTCCAGATCTGCTTCGAGACCTGCAAGCGGCCATTCCTCCTCGAAACCCAGCGCCAGCAATTCGCAATCGCATTCACCGCCACAGTCGCCTGCTGGTACAACGAAATCTAGTGCTGCTGCGAATGTGTTTGAGGAAAAGCAAGCTTCGCGCCACTCTGCAGACGCAAAGGTCATTACAGAACGACTTCTACAACGTACACACTCGCAGAACACTACCAAGATGTCTTTAGCTACGGCTACACCCTCAGGATACACCCTCGACTCCCCAGAGAAGAGCCAGAACGGAACCCCGACTGTTGGGAGCGGTGGTAATGAAATGGTCTCTCGTTTCGTAGGCGGATCTGGTACACCGAGCGAGAACTCCCCGTTCCTCAACAACCGCAAGAATGAAGGCCGGGCGAAGCAGGCGAACGATGATATGAAGAGGGCACAATCGATGGGCAACTTGACGAGACCGGACCAGGATAGAGATGACGAGGAAGAGAGCGTTCTAGCACCCAGATCGAGAAAGTCCTCAACAGGCCACGCATATGTCCCACCCCAGCAATCGCGCACCCAGCAGAAACTCTGGCTCCAAAGAGCAAGCTCGAACATCGAGCCCCAGCAGATGGCGCCGGGCGTAGCTATGAACGGCCTCGCTGGCTTACATGGCGGTATTGGAGGAACGTCACTTGTCGGAGGAGCAGGTTACGACGGACGAGATCCTCGCATTAAACTCCAACTCGAGCGGACGGGACTGGAATACCTCGTTGTCAGACGCCACCAAGACCCCATCGGTCAAGCCATAAAACGACTCAGCCAGCTCCCGGGCGCAGAGAAGAACCGCAGGATACCAGCACACAGACCAAAAACCAGTACCGAGAATACTGGACGCTACGGACTCAGCCAGAGCCTGAAGGAGTCGCGGAGTCGAGGCAAGGATGGAAATAAGCAGAATGTCAATGGTGCGACGTCGAGCTTCGAAGGCCAGTCTGGGAGTCTGGAGGATGGCAATATGAGTGATAGGGGTGGTGACAATAGCGACCACGGAGCTATCCTTCGGAGCATGTGGGATAAGAGCTACGATTTCAGCGCGAGTGCTGATTGAGAAATTTGTGTCTGGGTGGGTGTTTCATCGAAGAGGATTTGGGACTCTGCGTATTGTACTTGTTATCTACTATTCGACACTTTTTTCTTGCATGGCGTTCGATAGGAATCTAGGTTGGGAGGGTTAAGCGACGAAGCCGAAGCCCTGGTTTCGGGTTGGCTGGAGGCGTCTTTTGGGATGTGAATGAATGGTGGAGAAATTTGTCTACCACTCGTACTATTAAAGGACGCTGCAATGGGCTGCCAGCTTATCAGAGACAGGGAAAGACAAGATGTTCATAATGATGGCGAATAGAAGATACTTCACGGTCGATCCATAAATTGATCATATCATCACCAACTTGACTTGACTTATCTCTCTGCTTCTCCTTCGTCTCCTCTCGCTTATTTTTACTTTTCTATTTTGCTTTTGTTTTTGTTCTGAATTGAAAGTGGAATTGGAGTGCATTGTTTGTTCATTCGTCAACTCATGATCACAAGAGAGTGTATCCTTCCTTCCACCACCCTAACCCCTCCACATCCTACCTCAACGGCGATCCACCTAACCCTCCCTTCCCAGGCGTCCACCCAGAACTAAACGTCGTACTCCCCGTCCCCGGCGCAAGCCCAATCGGCTTCCTAACCGGCGTCGTAGGACCCGAGCCCGAGCCAGCAGCAAGACCATGATGTGCGCCCTCAATAGCTAAATCAGGCGTCTGCGTCCGTTCTATAAGATGGCCATCCTTTCTCGCAGCAGGGGCTTTGAAACCCATACTCCTCCCGTTCTGATAGATATCCTGGATCATCAGCTCGAGGATGCCGGCGTCCTGGAATTCTAGGAACTTCTTGTACAGCTTCAGTGCAGTCCGGGCGTCCTCGATACTATCGTGCGTCTCGAGCTGGATCTCCTCCTTGAGGAGGTACGATGCCAAGAAGGAGAGCGAGAGGCGCCGGAGGTGCGAGGCGCTGTAGAAGAGGTCGATGGTATCGATGACCTTACTCTTCGGGATGTGGACGTTCAGGACGCGGAAATCCTGCTTGAGGCCATGGCCGAGGAAGCGGCAGCCCAGGTTGAGAAGGATCCAGAGTTTCTTGTAGACGACCTTCAGGGCGACGAGGTTGTGTTTGGATATGCCGGGGTCGAGGTCGCCTTTGCGGATCCCAGAGTACTCGGTTAGGTAGTCGACTACCGTGTCGCGGATGTGGATGTAGTCGTCGATGAAGGGGAGGCCTTCATCTTCGCCCGAGCAGCGGACGACGGATACGCGGGCGAGGGCGTAGACTATGGGCCTGACGGTTGTGCGGTCGCCTTTGGCGTTTACTTCTATCTCTGGGCGTCTTACGGAGACGAATTCTGTGTCTAGTGCAATGATTGTTCCATCGACTGGGGCTTCTTGTGGGAACGCCAGAGGCCGATAAGTTTTCACTGGATTGGCACTGTGAAGGCATAACTTTTAGTGAAATGTGGATTTGCAGAGAGAAGAATGTGACTTACTTGGCATCCATATAGAGCACTTTTGTATCCAACGTTTGTTTCCAGCTATCGTCAATCTTGTTGTTATATGCCTTGACTTGATATGTGATCACAGAAGGCAATTTCCATGTTGTATTGAAAGTCAGTGCTTCTGCCGCTTTGACAGGACGAACCAGGAAGTCATTGAAGAGATGCCATCGACTCTCATCTGGTTTCGTTGGCAAAGAATGTGCAACTACATTCGGTAAGTTTTGAAAAGCACATTGTCAGGCATCCACTTACCGTTTACTAGGGAGACAAGATGTGCCTTCTGGTTTATACCACTCATAATTTCCGCAGCCACTCCGACCAACGAATACACCGTGATATTGTGCATACCACGCTGAATATGAAGCTTCAGATCATCGCCTTGGTAGCAAAAGAATTGGCCTTGGTCTATGATTATTCCAATCTCTTCTGGTAGCCAACCGGGTACGGCCCAGAACTGCTTGGCTTCGGGGCTGTTGACAGCGGCATTCAGCATTAGGATAGCGGGCACGCCATGGATGGTCTTTTTCGTTGCAAGAGACTGATACCGCTGACATCTGCTACACCATCCTCGACTAGTTGTCTCACGCTCAACACTTGATTTGAGAATCTGGGAAAAGGACGGTTTCTGGACTCTTGCATTCCGTACAAGAATTTTCTGTTACTGGTCAGGTAATGATCTATTATGAGCATATTTTCGACTTACAGGCAATGGGTAGAGAAGCTCGTTTACGAAAGTAGTCCCAGGTCTGGTGTGCTCGCTTCGGCAAGCCATACATCGAATCCCAGTTGTTGCTGAAGTGGCCAAAATCTATCAATGTAAGCGAAGTTCTGCAGAATAATAGTAGACTCTACCTGATCAAAGACTGGATTTTGTGGAAGTATGCTTTTCCAATCTTGAGTAAGCCGATCCAATAGAAAGCGGTTCAGTCCTTGTAGCATAGTAGTCAGGGACGAGCCAGGTGCATCTTCTTCCAATAAACCCAGGGGCCCAGCTGATAACAGTCAGTGAAAATCACTTGTTGCGGCTGGAATTGTGATACCTTGTGGTTGGTAGCTGAAAGTCTTCAAGAAGTTCGTAGCCTGGCAAATAGACCCTTCGGCCCTTTCAAGCATGTCAAATAGGAAACCCATCTCGCACAACAGGCACAGCTCATTAACACATCTTGTTGCAGTATGTTGCAAAGCAAGATTGCGAATAAGTGGAGTAAAGTGCAGAATCTGCAACAGCGGGTTGGCATAGGAGTTTGGAATGTGGATCTCCAGTCCAGAGTATTTTGTTCTGTTGTAGTATCTAGGATTCGTTAGTCATGCCCGGTTCAGTCCACAGATGAACACCTACCCGAAATCAAAGTCATCTACACCAAATTTGCTGTACTTGATCTCCACGTTTTCATACCATACAGGCACGTCTGCTTTCAGACTCAAAAGTTCGTTGGCCCCAATGTCATCAGCATTGCTTGATCTTCGTTCTCCGGATCCATCGTTAGACGCCTCTCTTGCCTTTTCACTTAAAAATTTGGGTGCTTGTAAGCTAGCAGGTGTTTTCTCGAAAGTCCTGGTATTCTCGACTTGGTTTCTCTTCGAGGTACGGTTGTTGCGACCATAGCCGCCCCACTCAGTAACCTTCAACGATGCCAGAAACTGTTGGTCTATCTTTGGAGGTGGAGCACCGGTCTCAAAGATCAGATGGCTTGGCCAAGAGGAGAGTAATTGCTCACGGTAGTATGGCATGCCGATGCTACTCAGCGGGCTGGAAACGATTAGAAGTGTATTTTGTATTGAGGGATTATGCTTACGTATTTGGACTCCAGTCAACTTCGATATGGGATTCTTCTGGATCAGCAAACTCCACTGGATTACTGACATCTCCGAAGCGCATTCTTGAAGGAGATCCCCATAAGTGGATATTGCATTCAGCATCTGCCAGAACAAGGGCCTCCCCAGATGGGGCGATTTCAATCATGCTAATGTAGGCCAGAGTGCTTACTTGCTTTATGTTGCTTGAATTGGGGTTCATGAGATCAACTATATGCATTTGGCCATGCTGGGATACAACAATTAACGTTGTTGACATTCGCGGGTGCATCCGTAGGTATGCCGCCCCAGCAGGAAAAGGAACCGGACTCGAGGCAACCATGTTCTTCAGATCAAAGACATTGACCATCACATCTAGAATATAGGGCTGCCCTTGCCGCAGTTGACATCCACAACTGACAATGAAGTCGTTTTGTGCATCCATATCATGAATTAGCGACGAATGGGCGTTCCAGACTTTGACAACACGGAAGTCAGAGGGGTCGAGGATATTGATAGAGCCTCTTTGGGTGGCGGCACAGATGTATCGACTTCGCCTCATCATGGTATATTGGTCATTGGTTGGGATCTAGAAATTTTAGTACAAAGGAGCCCTTGGAACTTGGGTTTACTAAGTACCTGTTTTGCGATAGTGCCTTTCTCTACATCAATTACAAACATCTGGTCTTGTAACCCGGCCACTAGAATTTCCCCGGTCCCTTTATTTGTGTAACTCATGCATCGGAGGTCCTTCATTTCATTTTGACTATGCACATTATCAGCCTTGTTCCAACATCCGGTCTGGGCAGCCGTACGTGATATGCCATATTGGAGGGCCCCTTCTCATTGCCATATGCACACCCTTCGACCCCAAAGCAATAATCCCTTTGTCGTGGAATAGCAACTGATGTACGGGGCCATCTCCGCATTTGAAGGAGGTATATCGCTGGAGCTCATTGCCGTAGAAAGCAGAGACGCGTCCGAATTGATTGCCAGACCAGAGCAATTCCTGCGAGTTGTCGAATGCGAATGTAGATACGGGCGTTGGGAGCGCTTGAGGCCCAGGAGGCGGAAGGAGCAGACGCCCGACCTGTCATAGAACAATTCAGTATTTTATCAACAGTGAAGCTATCGACGATGTTGAGGTCCTCCCTCGAGGCTGAAGCCCCGCTGAGGGCCGGCCTTGGATGTGCCTCTTCAACCCCAGCACGCAAAGATTGGCTTGCAGATTTGAATTGACTTACTTCCTCCCAATCGCCATCCATCAAGTCTGCTCGATTTTGCTCTACCAATCCATGGTGGGGTATCAATAAATGCAAAATGAATCTTCAAAGCCTCAAAGCCTCAAAGCGGGCTGGAATGATGGGGTTTCTGCCGTCTTGAAGTAGCTAGCCAATATTGGGCGGTGGTTGGCGATTAGTCAGCTGCAGCTGTGCGCCAACTTCAAGTACGAGGGTGATTTGTTTCCTGGTCTTGTTTACAGGAAGTATTATTAGCGAGTGATGTTTGGTTTCTTTCATTTCCACACTCCGCTGCTTTAGCTTCATAGCTGAGCTTGATGATATATTTTCAATTTCTAGCCGTTTGTATCGCTGATCTGGCAAGTTGAGTGATACGAACTCTGGAGCTTGTACCTTGCACACGTCGTCTCAGAGTCCCTGCTCGGCGTCTCACACAATCGATAGGATGACATGTTTTGTTTGAAGTATCACTTATTGGTTTGTGCTGAAAAGATCACCCCTGATCGTCACTATGGTTATCACATTCAAGATTCACTGTCCTTAAATCCATCTGTTTATGTTTCTTTTCTCTTTCTCTCATCTATTTTCCCATCAGCGCTGGCAGCTTTCTCTTCCACTATCTCATCATGATGAACTTTTACGATTCAGCTTTCCTTCTGCTGGTGACAGGATGCGGTATTCTCAGCTGGCGGCAGTATTACAATAGCGAGAAATATCCGGACGAGAAATCTCTAAATCAGGCCCTCGTTACTCCACGAGCAAAGGCAGAAGCTAACCAATTTACACGTCTCTTCCTCACGGTATACTGTCTAGTGATGGGATCAGATTGGCTTCAGGGTATGAACTCTTTTCAAGATCCGCGAATCTGTCCTAATACATGCGAATGTTAGGGCCCTACGTCTACAGCTTATACAAAGACCAATTCGGGCTCCCAGAACGCACAGTAGCAGCACTCTTTACAACCGGGTTCCTCTCAGGTGGCATAACCGGATACTTCGTAGGCCAGTTCGCCGATCGGTATGGCCGCAAGACAGCCTGTCTCGTCTTCTGCGTCACCTACTCCATCGCTTGCTTCTCAACGCTCATTCCCAGCGTGCCAGCCCTTTTCTTCGGTCGAGTCTTCGGGGGACTAAGCACAAGTTTGATGTACAGCGCTTTCGAGAGTTGGATGGTCACCGAATACCATAAAAGACAAATAGACAAGACAGGATCGAGCTTGAGTGGGATGTACGGGATCATGACAACACTCAACAGTATTGTCGCTATCCTATCCGGTGTATTCAGCGAGTGGCTCGTCAACTTCACAAAAACAAAACGAGCTCCCTTCATGGCCAGCGCGGGCTTGCTTATGATAGCATTCTGGATAATACTAGTCTGCTGGGTAAGAACATTCCCACCTTCCTTCCCATCATCCAACTCGCACTCACATCTTCACAGACCGAGAATTACGGCGACAGTCACCAATCATCCGAATCCTCCGCCCCGCCCAAAGACGCTTTGAAGACATTCTTCACAGACAAACGCATCCTCACACTAGGACTCGCATCCTGTTTCTTCGAAGGCAGCATGTATCTCTTCGTATTCTTCTGGACGCCCGCCCTGAAAGCTGCGCAATCACTCGCCAAATCTCCTGATCTCCCTCTCGGCATGATATTCGCCTGTTTCATGGGCTCCGTCATGGCGGGCTCGCTGGGATTCAACCTCCTCGTCTCGAAATACCAACTGATCTCCCATGCGCGTCTTCTGACCATCATCTTCGCCACCGCGAGCAGTAGTCTGCTCGTCACGGTCGTGGTGCAGGACGAGGCGTTGACGTTCTGGAGTTTCTGTGTCTTTGAGGCGTGTGTGGGTATGTATTGGCCCAGTGTGGGGTATTTGAAGGGGAGGTTTATAGAGGATGGGATTAGAGCGAGAATTTATGGCATGTTGAGGATTCCGTTGAATATTTTCGTTGTGTTGGCTTTGTCTTTGATTAAGGAGGGGCCGGAGTATCGGAATTTGGTGTTTATGACTTGTAGTGGTTTACTGGTGTTGACTTCGGGTATTTTCCATCACTATGTCAGTGATTGAGGCACTCAGTCTAGGCAGAGGAGAAGTATTTGCCATGTATGAAATCAGAACACGTGGTTGAATACGCAAAATAATGTGCAACAGCAGATACAAATTCTATCTAAGCTAATGTGATGAAACTTTGCAAGTTCTCTGCGAGCCTGACTGAGTCGAGATTGCTCTGTATTCCTATCTGAACTACTCTGCGTCAGAAACTCTGCGCCATAAGCGAAGCAAGGCAAAAAGCTCATGGAAATGCTCCCAGCCACATACGCCATGGGATAAAAAAGCAACTCCATATCCATTCCCCCAAGCCCCTATGAACACCGTAGCAATATGCATGAGAAAAAAAATCCACTACGCCATATAATCACTGCCATGGAGAAATAGGCAGGATGCTCAAGACTGGCTCGAGGATTTATACCTCCTCCATTTGTCCGGCTGGCTCCTCGTCCTCGTCATCACCAAAACTTCCAACTGAAGACATATCATCATCATCGTCCGTCTCGGCTCCGGCCTCATCCGCGGCTTCCTTGCTGGCATATTTGGCGACGTATTCTGTAGAGCATCAGCTATATCCAACAGCTTTCTTACCAAATTTTTACCCACCCTTGACCTTAGCATCGTAGCTCTTTGGTTCCCGCATCAGCAACGCAGCAGCCTCCCCGTTGAGAGGGTCTGTAGGGTTTGGGTACCGAAGGAGTTGTGGGAGGAAGACTTCGAAGATGTTGATCATATCGAACATGGGCGACCAGGTCTGGTTGATTACGTCGAGGCATACGGAGCCGGATCTAGCTCTCCATCAGAATATGTCCACTTGTTTCGGAAAGGTCCATACAACTCGTCAATATTTGGGTGGAATATGCGGTTTACGAAGCCGATGCTGGGTGATTTGTAGGGGTACTGATCTGGCAGCTCGACGTGAACCTTCCACAAGCCACCCTGGAATGGTGCTACAGTTCGTCAGACCTTTATTTCACATCGCGAATATGTCGAACTTACTCTCTTCGGGGCCCTTAAATCGAACATAGAATTCCTGCCTGTTGCAAACTTATCAATACGTCATATAGTGGTCTCGGAAATGGGGAGGACATACACTAAACGGGAATCAGTACGCAGAAGAGGACGGAGAGATGGAGCAATACTTACTATTGTCATTTACTAGAGTAACCTCGTAGTCACTCATCAACCTAATAGCTATCAGTATCCTCCCAAATATTAACTTGCGAAGGTCGGAAGGGTGGCGCATACATCCTAGAAAAATTCGTTAGCAGTGCTTCCCCAGTCGAACAATGCGAGGGCTTGACTCACTTCATGACCTATTAACCACAAGCATCAGTCAGTCTCTGCCACTCTCCTCTACAGGTTCCAAGGTATATTCCTCACTCACATCCGTCTCAATACGTCGTCGTGGAGAAGACATCTTGGGCTTGGTCCTGGGTAGTTGGGTTGGGCGTGGTTCGTTGCACACGCGATCGGGAGGATTGGAGACGGCTTTGGGAAAGAAGCGGGGGTTCCTGCAGGTTGGTGGTCCTGGACACTTGAAGTGTATACTTGTTATTGTTAGGAGAGTAGAGTTGCAGTATGCGGGATCGATTTCCTAGAGAGAAGGGTCCAGTGAGGGTCTGTGGTAGGTAGGTAGGTGATTGTCGGTGGTTGTGAAAGTGAGTTGGAGAATGACGGAGGGAAGTGAAGGAAGGTGAAAGGGTGGGCCCGGCCTGGCCTTATCGCTAGCTTTATCGGCTCGCTTCCCAGACTTCCCCTTTTTGGGAGGCGCGGGGTATTTTGTGTTCAACTGCCACTGGTTCAGGATGAGTTGGTGTAATATTATTTTCAGGTTGTGTGACTAAATGTGTTTACTGTAGAAAGAAGGCTCAATACCCAGAAAGTCCGTCAAAGAGATGAACCATGTACCAAACATTGAATCATGAAAGCAACTGCAACTACCCGACCTGAGAAGTTACACGAGTCACCCTCAAATCCGTGACTTGGTCAGATGCATCCTTGACTAAGTCACACACAGTGTACTCCAACCTCGGGTACCATGCTCAGTCATTCTAAATAGTATGTAATCTTCTACAATTCACTTAGGATTTTGTACTCCGAAAAGCTGACAAGAAAGCATCGACCATTCGTTTCAACGCTCTTACTAGCTCCGTCAAAGCGAGGCACCAAGAAGAGTTTAGCCCGACCGAGGCAAGTCGGTCTCGACTTAGAACCGCCCGTCTTCATCAGAGGCGAGGCAGTCAGTATAGAATCAACTGCGTGAAGCTCATCACGACCCATTACAATAAAAATTCAACCGTCCCCGCAAAATGCAACTCTTTCCTTTCTCTTCCGTTAAGACTCATCTCAGTCATCACAATTGCCAACGTTTGCGCAACAACCACCTTTTGCCGCCATGTCACCGGCACATTCCGTCATGAAAGGCTCTCGTGCCCTTCTTTCACTGTCATTTCGGCCGGCTGTATTTGCTGCTAGGCCTTTCATGTCCCAATACCAGAGCAGATACAGCTCTCATTCTCCTATGGGATCATCGGGTCCAAGTCAGAGGAAGAAAGTCACTCTGAATACCCTTCGGTCCTTGTACAAGAAAGGGGAACCTATTACTGTCCTCACGGCTCATGACTTCCCGAGTGGCCATGTTGCTGACGCTGCTGGAATGGAAATTATACTCGTGGGAGACAGTCTCGCAATGGTATCTCTAGGAATGGAAGATACCAGCGAGGTTTTGGTGGAAGAAATGCTGCTTCATTGTCGTTCGGTAGCCCGAGCCGCAAACACGGCCTTCACTGTATGCCACCACGTGCCTATCAAAGAACAAAACTAACTTCCCAACTTCAGGTCGGAGATCTTCCAATGGGATCATATGAGATATCTCCCGAGCAGGCCTTGGAAACAGCAATCAAATTCGTCAAGACTGGCCGTATGCAAGGTATCAAACTGGAGGGTGGCCTGGAAATGGCTCCAACCATCAAGAAAATCACTGCCGCCGGCATCCCAGTCCTCGGCCATATTGGACTAACACCGCAACGTCAGAACGCCCTAGGTGGATTCCGTGTCCAAGGGAAAACCTCGACAGGCGCCATGAAAGTTCTCGAAGACGCCCTTGCCATCCAAGAAGCAGGATGCTTCGCAACAGTGGTCGAAGCTGTCCCCCAAGAAGTCGCCGCCTTGATCACAAAGAAACTCTCCATCCCAACAATCGGTATCGGTGCCGGAAACCGCTGCTCTGGCCAAGTGCTCGTCCAGGTAGACATGACCGGCAACTTCCCACCCGGTCGATTCATCCCGAAGTTCGTCAAGAAGTATGGCGACGTGTGGAACGAAAGCATGAAAGCCATCGAAGCGTACAGAGACGAAACAAAAGACCGGTCCTATCCCGCGCCAGAGCACACTTATCCGATTTCAAAAGAGGAACTAGCGGAGTTTGAGCGTATGTTGGAAACGAAAACCATTTGATTTATTGCATTGCTTGGATTGTATATCTCGGGGTAGCGTTTTTGTAGTCTCTCATGCCAATCATTGGCATTGCATTATCGGTGTATGTTTCTCTAGCATGTTGGGATTTTATTTTGGGCGGCAGGTAGCGGTAGCAGTAGCAGCCTATTGATCTGTGTATTTGATTTTCCTCTCAAGACTCCAGAACTCCTCTTCATCCAAATGCCGGCGTCATCGAATAAGTTACAATAAGTTGATCCTTCGAATCCTTGAAGCACTACCAAACACACACCACATCAGTAAAAGTTCCCATACCAATAAAAGCCCAACTCAAAAGCAACATAAGAACAGGAAAAGGAGCAGCATAACTCACCCTATGCAAATTCCCTACAACCTCATCCAGCGCTGGCGCAAAACTAGAATTAACATACAAGAACACACTATCCAGCTCGCGGACCTTCAGCACCCTCCTCAGATACGCAACGACGACCTCGAAGCGCTGCGAGCTCGAGATACTGCAGACCTGTTTCCGAAGCGTCGGCGCGCTCCCAACGGCTTTGAAGTGCACGGCGACTTTTGGCTTGGGGAAGTCCCCAGCCGTGGAGAGGGCTGTGGCAGCGTCGCGAGGCAGAGAGGTTAGGACCATGGACGAGGCTAGCGTGAGGGGGATGTCGGGGTCGTGGTCTGCGGAGTCCGGGATGGCGTTGTTGTTGTCTGCTGGAGTGCTGGATCGCGAGGGTGTTGGGGATGGCGAGGACATTTTTGTGGTGGGTTTGTGGTGTTGTTGCTGGTGAAGGATGAGGGTTGAGGTGGTTGAACAGTCCAACGCAAGGCTGAAGGTCGTGAAATCGCTAAAATATTTCCCGATAGCAAGGCTTCTGGTGGTGTCGTCCCAGGCTTCAACGAGACATATAATAGGCATTGGCAGAAAGAAATGCAAAGCGTTTCACATTTGTTCAATCTAAAATTGGGAGAGAATTTACTATCAAATTCGCTTTGCACAATTAACAGTGTTTGTTTTTGAGCGTCGGAGTCGTCATAGTGACGTTGTGAATCGTCCTCTTACACGTTGTACAAGCTAATCCTACAAACACGATATGTTACATGTGCTTCAATCTCGCAATGCCTCAATATCTACAACCTCCTTGACGGCCTCCGTCGTCAGAATGAGTGGTGAATCATCTTGGACACAAACGCTGTCCTCTATCCGGATTCCCATGCCTCGGAAATGTTCCGGCCATCTTTCATCATCTGGAACATAGATTCCTGGCTCGATGGTAACGCAGTGACCGGCTTTCAGCGGTGTTGAGCGAGAATATCCAGGACAGTCATGCACATCTAGCCCGATGTAGTGCCCAACGTGATGGGGGAAGAGAACGTCCATGGCGTCCCCATTCATATTGAAACCCAGCGACTTGAGCCCCTCTTTCAAGCCATGCTCTGTGATTTGGTGGATCTTATCCAACGTCATGTTTGCACTCTCTCTACAGAGTGATACACTGCTCCTCTGAACTCGAAGTATAGCTTCGTAAAGGTCCCTTTGGGGATCTGAGAATTTCCCATTGACAGGCCAGGACCTCGTGATATCTGTAATATACCCTCCATACTCCCCACCGGCGTCCACTAAGACGATTTGGCCGTCTTGAAGCACGTCGTTATTTCGAACATAATGAATGCTCAGAGCATTACTGCCTCCTGCGATAACTGGAATATACGCAGTCGTATCGCAACCACATACTTTGAAGTCGTAGTCCAGGAAAGCTGCTAGATCTTTCTCTTTCGTCCACTGTCGGCGCATTGCATTAGTGATTGCCCTTCCAGAGTATTTCCCAGCAAGACGCATATTCGTAATTTCAGCTTCGCTTTTGAGGATCCTAATTTCATGCATCAATGGCTTGAGTGGTTTGACTTTGCTGTCTATTATCATCTTCTGGAATTCGTTTGGTGATGCGTCTTGATTCCGGAAGAAAAGTCCAAATCCAGAGCACTTTGCTATATCCGTGTAGACCTCACTTGCACCTGCAATTAAAGGTGGAAGGAGAGTATGCAACTGGTTGATGTCACCCGACTACTTTCATCAGCACTTGCTCAGAAGTTTGAACGGATGGACGAACCTCGTCCGCATTGAACACATCTAGCGCCGCTTGTTCGCCAGATCTTGCGCCTTCCCATTGTTCTGCTTTGGCATCCTTCGGTCGGAGAAAAAGGTGGAAAATGTAGTCTGCAGATGATCCCACTCTCTGGATGACAGCCACTGCCTCCGGCTCATTGAATCCGGTCAAATACAAGAAGTTTGGCTCTTGATGGAATTCGTAGAAGACGGCGCCCGATCGATATTTCGTGTTAGACGAAGCCAGAATAGCTATTCCATTGGCAGGTAGACTTGCAGCAAGCTTTGCTCGTCGGTCTGCATATTCCTGGGCTGTGATACCGGGAGTTACTGAAAATCATGTTAGTCAACGCCATTCAAAATTGGAGTAGGTACATACTTTCGCCCGGCCGTAGAAGATGCGGATGCGTTTCATAAACAGGTTGTCCGAATTGGAGATCCGCCGCGGATACTGAGGCATATGTTCTTCGAGGTTGGGTTGTGGTGCGACTTCTCACTGCAGATGCAAGAGCTTGGGACGTACATCTTGGACGCGAGGGTTGGAATGCTTTGTGCAGTTGCTGCAAAGCATGTCTCCGGAGTTTCATGGCTTGGGAAGTATTCGAGCCTACCAATATACAAATAGCATGGAAAAAATGTTATATCATGGCATGTGAACTGCAAGCGGATGCAAAAGCTACCAATCTCGAACGCGCAATGAATGAATGCAGTGACACAACTTAAAGTCTATCAAGCATAATTAAGTTATGTTGCGCGCGCATAACTGGGCCACCAGCTTTGTCAGCGACGTTGCTGGGTGGTCGAGTAAGTCGCGTTCGTTTTCCTGAGGTGGGTCCGAGCACACAGGATTGATTGTTGACCTTGAACCGGCCCTGACCTTCGAATCCAAACATCCAGGATCCCCAAGACGAGTCCTCTTTATCCCTCCACGCTCCTTGACTTGTGTACTCGCGCCGTTCTCAACCTAGTCACCACGAGTAAAGCATCATTCTTCCCACAATGTCTTTATAATTCTCGTCCGAAGCTGGTCGGACGTACACTGTCGCGTGTGCACCCACCCCACTCCACTCCTTCACTTCACTTCGTGAGGCTGCCGGAAGCTTAACAGTACCTTCATATGGCAGCAGTATCGATATCACCCTTGCCTCTCAATCTATCCACCATGTCGGGGAAGAGAGTACCTTTGTCCAGCAACCCAAATGCTGTCAATTCGCCCTTTCGAGCAGTGGCAGCTGCTGCGTCCAAGCAGAAACGTTCTTATGCCACCATCCAGCGCGAAGAGGCGTATGGCCAACCACCGCCTGCTAAGAAGCAGATGCTCGAGAACTACCAGACAATCAGAACGCCGCCTCGTCAACAATTGAGTCAGAACTCTGTGGAAGGACGTGTGTTTACTCGAAAATCCAATACCGCTCAACAGTCCGCGTTCGAGCGGAAGCTGGTTGCAGCCAGGGAGAGGGAGAAACCTCAGCAGACGGTTACCAAGGCGGACAAGACAACGGAAGAGAACTTGGACACAATCAGACAATGGCAGAAGCATTACCGGAAGATATTTCCAACTTTTGTCTTCTACTTCGAGAGTATCTCGGAGGATGTGCGTATCAAGTATACGAAGCAAGTAGTTGCACTTGGAGCAGTAAGTCTTGGACCGTGTCTTCCCCCTCATGATTATGAGTACTGATAATGTTTGTAGCGCGAAGAAAAGTTCTTCTCCAATGCAGTAACCCATGTTGTGACAACTCGATCCATCCCTCCAGCTCAGCCAAGTCATTCTACAGAAACGCCCGTTACTTCTTCAACCAATGACTCGCAGAACAGCCAACCTCAAACAATCAATCCTTCTCTTCTAGACCGGTCATCAGAATCGGCAAACACACATTCCGACTTGGGTGGAAGGGGAAAGTTTACATTCGAGGCACCAATAAACAGAAGGCTGGCACCGCATGGCCAAGATGCAGAAGTTAGGAGACAGCAAGGTCGCAATGCAGATGTTTTGTATAGGGCCCGGGAACTGGGCATGAAAATATGGGCACTGGAGAAACTACAACGAATGATGACTGCTATGTTTGATGCAGAAACAGGACAGGCAAACCATGGACACAACACCAGGAGCAATTCAGTATCAACGACTCTTCCAAGAACAGCACGCGAGGCGGATCTTTCGCAGTTGCTGCGTAACGAGAGGATCAATGGACCTTCAGATCGTGATCCCACCGTGGCTACCAAGGAGATCACGCTTTTCAAGGGCCCATTTATTTATATTCACGACATCGACGAGAAGCAACGACCAATAATGGTTCGAGAATACGCCAAAGTAGCACACAAAGAAGATGGCGATTGGCCCCAATTTCGAAGTGTGGCTAATGGCAAATGCCCCTTCGTTGAGGAGGTTGACTACAGCCAACGGGAGGCCGAGAAGGAGAAGGAAGCGATTCGACTTCAAAGGCAGCAGGAAAAGGAGAAGGCGATGATTCCAAGGACTCGTGCTGCAACTGCAGTGCAAGCAGCCAGAATGCAGCCGCCCAGGGTTACTGGTAAGAGAACCCTATCTGAAATGGATAGTGCCTCAAATCGGAACATCACCGTCTCAACCAAGCAAACCAATCCATTTGCTCCCAGTAACAGCACCTTGTCACAAAAGACCGAACATGAGGCTTCTTCTCGAGGCAATCAAAACGCTTTCGTCAGTCGTGCTGGTGCCGGCCGGGTCTTCGGAGGGGAACCTGTTGCATCTGGACTTCAGCCATCAAATATCACATCTGCCATCAGATCCAACATGATTTCGTCCACGGCAGCTCAGCCAGGAGCCAAAGCCGGAACTAGCAAGGAGGTTCATGGTCTGCAAAGAAAGGTCCTGGAGAAGAATAGTGGTGGCCCTGGCTCACACGGTTTGACAAGCTCTCATCGTATGACCGACATTGTCGGTGCCGCTAGGGAGGAGATGGCAGCTCGGCCATCTAGATTGCGAGCACAAGATAAACTTACTCTGATCGAGGAAGACATCGATCCATCCGAAGCCGAGGATGCTGCAAGAAAGGTTGAAGCTACTCGAAAAGCAAAAGCTGTTCAACAGAGGAAACTCGAGAAGCGGGATCCAAAACCTGGATACTGTGAGAACTGCCAGGATAAGTTCGAGGATTTTGATGAGGTATGGTTCTTTATGATAGTTGAACAAGATGCAATGCTAACATGTATTCCAGCACGTGTTGTCTCGAAAGCATCGGAAATTCGCCGAGAAGCCTGAGAACTGGAAGGAACTTGATGCCTTGTTGAACCAGCTAGTCCGGCCTCTTCGTGACGCGGCCTATTGAAACGAATCACTCTCATGCCTTGGACGGCTTCACAAAACACGCCATCATGTGTAAAGTCCAGAACCCAACGTATAATGAAACCAACATAATCCTCATATCGGCGTCCCGGGAAAGGTGTTCTGGAAGTTGTGGTACGAGCCTGCTTTTAGGTCACGTACAATGTGCTTTTTCACTTCTTGTTTTTGTCCAGGCTTCGCAACTATACCATACCAAGCTTCTTCGACGCATTTCAGCCAGGCTTGCGTGCATTGTGGGCAGGAGCGGGCATTCACTGATTGTTCTGTTTTTTTGTGCGAGACTTGCATTTACAAGGGCGCCTTCTGACTCTTCATCTCATCCATTCATCCATCCATCCATCCATCCATCCATCCGTCCATCCATCCATCATCTCGCGTGTTTACTGGGAAGGGAAGCGGGTCGTCTACTTCCTTGCTTGGTTACTTGCTTGCCGGTACCTTCGTACCGTAACTGTCTGTGTATACATGTGGTGCTGGTCCAACCCATCATCAGCAAGGAGAGGAAAGGGAAATGAGACAAGGACTGAAAGGAACCGAAAGGAAAAGAAAGGGCTGTTTGTTGTAATATTTTCAGTGTAGATACAGAATGTGTGGTCTTCACATGGAAAATTACAAGAGAACCAATTTATCAATCTCGTTCCTCCCCGTACTCGTACGCATTTCATAAGATACCTCGGTGACTTTTCATTTTATCTGGCATTAGCCATTAGCCGCATATCCGACGGGTTGGCAACTAGCAATTGGGTATCGAATGACATCCATGTGATAGATGATTCGACATTTGATGCTTGTACATTACTCGCAGCGTGCAGTAGTTCAGACGGTATCCGGGGGCTTACTCCTTAACTAGAACCGGCTGGTTTGTAACCTCACTACTGTAGCCTCTCCATGTGCGTGGTTTTCTAGTCTCGAGAGATGGTTCTAGCGGCATGGTGAGTTGTTCTGGTTCTGCTTCTAGTGCATGTGCATGTATGTAATCTATGCAATGCAGTGGCTGGTTCTTTCAGTTCTCGTAGTACAGTAGTCTTGCATGCAGGAGCGGCTCGTAGAAAACTTTATAGACGAGAAATTCAAGAAATTCGAGAATTGGTGTTACGCTGGCTGCCTGGATGTGTAAGTTTACACGTCTTTCCTACCATTTTTTATTGTTTCCGTTTTCGTTTCTTTTTATTTCCGTGTTATTGGTAATGGCTGTCTGCTAGAGGATTTTTTTTTAGGGGAAATGGAAGGGGTTGTTGGAGGATGGGGTGTGGAATGTCACTGCGGGGAGGAGAGGTGGAAGGAGGGAGGCAGGAAAGGGGAGGAGTTTTCCTGGGGAAAAAGAAAGAAATGAAGAGATTTTGACGTTCGATGAATTCCTTCGAATGATCCATCTGCCATTTTATGATCACAATACAGCAGATGCCAATTAGAGTGACGTAGACCTCCAAATATTTCCCAATACGCTGTTGCACCTGTAGTTACTTTTCTATCTTCGAGACTCCGTACCTGATCTAGCTCTCCGCTTCCTTGCTCCGAACTCATGTCTTGCCCGAATTCTGACCGGTTGCTCCAAAAGAAAGCTATCGATATACAACAGTCATGTAAAGGTTAAACACTGGGCCGATTGACTCACGTAGACATCTTCCCTTCCTCCACACATAAGATACTCGTCTGTTTTTTCTTTTCGAGCGGTCTAGACCTTTCAATGTTGAGAAAGGTATGAAACACGACGTAGATTTTCCATCACGGGTGACGGATAGCTTCACTCAGCCAGCCACCACCACTAGGTACCTACTGCTCCCCATCCACTTCCACTTGCACCTGCAGATGGATAACGCCATGAACCCATCCTGTTCTGTTCTGTTTCTGTTCCAATTCGTCCAAAATTCAAAATAACAACGGGCATTATTCCGCGAACAAATCTAATCTAATACAACATTTCTAGCCACCAGCCACGAACCAGCCTTACGGACGTACTGGTATATTTCCTTTTACGATTTTAAACTTTCCCTCTCTCTCTGTGTTGCACGGAGTACATGTAGGAGCTATTGTAGCTGATAGGTTTGATTGGTGCTAGACACGAGGGTTCGATTAAATTTACTTCTTTCAATCTATCTGTACCTAGGTACTCTTATTTTTCTTGGCTAGTATCGGGAGGACCGAGACGCTGGGTTGTTTGTGGCTTGAAATGTGGCGTCCGCGGAATGATATACGGCTCCGTAGTACGGAGGTACTTGGGTACTTTGGAGATGAGATGCATCTGATGAGGACCCTGGATTTCTTTTTCTTTCCCTTTTACAGTATTTATTTCGGGTTTGGACAATACTCCGTATGTACCTATGAGGTGCATATACGTTACGGAGGTGAGGTGCAGATGGGTAAATTTACCTCGAGTCGAGGACGAAGATATCTTGGGAGATTGGATTGTGGCTTGAAGGATCTGGGGCTTGTTCGTGTACTGTGGAAGGTACATGAGAGGTTGCTATGATCATGATAACCATATAAGGATATGTTGGTAATCTATGTGGATGTCAAAAGGTGGACGGAAACCGAGAAAGAGTATTTTCAAGCGAGCGGTTCTAGGACGTCTCGGAAGGCATACGAGACGAGAAACTGATGTGCCGGAAGCGAGGAAGCGTTCGTAGATCAGATCAGCTTGGATCGGATCATATGCCTTCTTCTTCAGAATAGTTTATGGCATGATGATCAGCATGAACATCAAGAAGAACGGAGGTTTGAGAACTGCATTCTAGAAGGCCTTGCTGGAGCGTCTTAAGCGGTCTCAGAAGCAAGGGGGCGAATTTCCGGTTACACGGAGTTACAGATCTTCCTTCTGGAAAGGAGGCTGAGACGGGAATTAATTCCGTAGGATAATTGCTTTTTTGTTTTTGCCCGTTTCTTTCTCGCATTGTATTGCTTTTTTGATTCCCTGGTTGGTTGAAGCGAGGAAGGGGAGGGTGGTGAGGCACTGAGAATGCAGGTACGCGTGCTTTCTGTTACGAGACCTTGCAGATGACACGTGGAAAGGGAGCCAGCCGGGAATAGATAATATGACGAATCTCATACAATGCGGCTCTCTACCGTATTGCGGGAATAAATCAATAGTTACTAGAAAGGGGGTGATTGCTGTAGTAGTCGTCGTTGTCTTTGTCGTCCTCTGGTAAGCATTTGGGGAAGCGACTATGGCGATCAGGGTTCGAGGGTTCGGCAACGGCGGAATAAATAATAATCATTTGGGCGTTTAAGGTTATTATTCCTTGAGAGGCGGTAAGTGGTGTTTGTATGGGTGTGCATGATAGTCCGGACGGCTGAGATGTTTCCTTTCAGTAGCCCGGTTTCTTGACAAGTGATTTGTGTTTCTGGTGCAAGCGAGATGGAAAACTTGAGGCTTGAGATGATACAAGCTACTTGTATTTATTTTATCCGAGATATGAAGACTGCCACTTATCAATGTTTACTTCTGTTTGAATTTATTTGAATTGATTCTGGATCGACGAGACAGGAAGACGCGAAAGATATGCCGGGAGGTGAAACAACAAGGCGCTGTCTCACATGGACTCATCAGGGCCTGTAAGTCCGATGAGATATGGGGTAGCTGGGTAGGTTGATTGGCCGATACGGAGATATCTCGTGCTCGCACAGACAGGCAGTCCCGTTGAGGAATGCCGACCAGCTTTTGTTCACCGCACTTATGACATGGTCGATGATCGGTCGGATAGGGATAAGTATGGGGAAGAGATAGGAAGCGTGCATACGGCGGTTTTGTAACTGCATCGAATAGCAGACCGTCAGTCTATCTCCGATAGACGTCGACGGTGATGATTACAATTGCGGTGTAGCACAGTGCATGAGAGCTGAAGATGGAGATTTTGATAGGTATCAAGGGTAAGTAGGGGGGCTGGTGAGCTCGACTTGGCTGTGGAGAGGTAGGTATTGCTGTGTGAATGAGTGAGTGCTCGGTAAGCCTGTGCCTTTTGTTTTGTTTTGTTTTGCTTGCATGAACTTCCTCTGCTCGAAGTGTTTTTGACAAGAGTCTGTTTGATAATTTGAATTTCGACCTCCTATCCTATCTCTTTGTCTTGTTGATGATTAATCCCAGTTAGTAGTCTCCGAGATTGGTTGTGATAACGGAGAGGAGGCTCGCTCTATTCCTGGACAGTGGGGGCTTAGTGATAGGGTTTTGTATGATCTGAAAGGAATACCGGTAGAAGGAAGGAAGCCAGACGTGAAATTGTTGATAGAGTTTTAAATTGGTTGGTTCAACTAATACTAATCCATAAAGTCAATTGCATTTATTATCTTTACTCGGGTACCAAGTAGTCGAAATGTTCTGTATCTGACTCAAGATATTGACAAGTGAAGGCTGTCCCGACATCGTCTCGAGGTGGATGGACTGCCAACAACCTTGGAATGTCTAACACTCGCCCTAAGAGAGACCGGCTTCCCTTCGGGTGCAAGCCCAGCACCAGCGCCAGCCCTCCCTTCCCCAATCTGCCATCAGTGCCATGGTGAAGGTGCGGTGCCTTTCCCTTCACTTCCCCTGTTCATGCCATGTGTTGCCCCTGTCCATCCATCAATCGTCCACGCGCGCCAGCTCCACCATTATTCCTTTCCGCCATGTGCCAAACCTACCAGCCCATGCCATGCCATGCCGTGCCATGGATCGGATGCCACTATTGATCCTGCGCCATCCCTTCGATACCGGAACGAGAAGAGGCAGCGCAGCTTCAGGAAGCTCCAGACAGGCGTGACGATGGACAGCATAAATGAACATGAACGAGCACGAGCATGAATGACATGAGTCTGGAGGACGACACCGCGGTATCAGAGAGCAACATCCGCCTCAGCATCAGCACCCAGCCCAAGCAGGACGTCGGCAGTGTCTCAACAGTGAGCTGGACCTCCGTTCTGCATCGACCGTGCTGTACAACAAACTACCTCAACTACCTAGGTACTTCTACGGTGCCCTGGAACTCGAACATCTTCTGCAGCGTCCTGACTGGCCAAACGCTGGACTGTTCAGGGTTCACGACTGCTATCGCCAGGGAAGCAGTGGACTGCTGTTGCTGCTACTGCTCCACTGCCCAGGCCAGGCTTAGTGACCAATCCCCCCCCCCTCTCCCATCCCCATCC